>CM024760.1:20167396-20433363 GCA_014218235.1 Colocasia esculenta | reverse complement strand
TTACTTCGGTGACTGCGCGTTGTGTACGCGAGTCAGTTGGGTTCACATATAGTGGACCAGTGGGTTACTTGTGGTTTGCGTGAGGTTCACGTGGTTTGTGTGTTGACGTGCACGTGGTTTTGTGTACGTGACAAGTAGTACGTAACGCCTACCGTGGTTACCTCTCCAGTTGGGGCCCCAGATTCTTTGTGAGCCAGGCTGTTAGCTCGGGGCCTTGTCCCGGTACTTGTGTGTACCGTCGAGGTCTGTGTCGTCTGACCTGGACACCCTCACTCTTGTGTTAGAGTTGTACGTCCGGCTGAGGGAAAGACGACAGTGGGACAGTGACAGTTGTGGTTGTTTTTAGTCACTTGTAGCGCGCTCGTAGTTGGGGGTACGGACACCAGTAGACGTACTGGACCCCAACTAGTCCTTTACCAGTGCCTCACTCTAGCGAGCCCAGGCCAGGGTCACTGGAGGTGCCAGGCATGGGCTGTGACCGTGTGGTCTGCAGGTTGTGGTGTTTTAGTTGGTCTCCACAGTTGTTTGACCTTTTACGTGGAGCGGCAGTTGGACCTTACGTCCGTGGCTGCGAGACTGAGAGGGGACCTGTGTTAGTTGTCCGAGTCAGTTTCTGGTGTCGCGAACCAGTTTACGTGGCTCGTGTTGGCTGTCTCTACTTTGGCTTGTACACCTGTTTGGGTTTACCGTTTAGTTACTACAGTTGTTTTCTCGAAGTCGACAGACGGTGAGTACTTTTACAGCTTTACTTACCTGCTTAGCTGTTTTATGGGTTGGTACTGTTTATATTTTGTACCTGTGGTTTGTGGTTTGTTCGGCTTTGGGGGGTTCCCTACTGAGCCAGTGACTAGAGAGGCTCACCCTTACCCCCACAGGTGAGGGCGAGGAGGACGTTTCCCGTCCGACGTCCAGTTCTGGGCCGCGTCGTAGCGGAGCAGGGTCAGTACCTCCAGCGGAGTAGTACTTCAGCAGTGTAGCCTTGTAGCCTTGTAGTTTGTAGTTGTTTACTTTCTTTTGTTGTACCTCGGGATATGCCCCCAGACTTTTGTACACCTTTACAGTTTTAATGGAATATGGCTATGTAATTGTGAAAAATTATATATGAAATGTGGTGTGTTCCTTTATGTTTACACGGACTGTGGTTTGGTATCCCTTGCGAGGCTTCGGCCCGTTCGCGGGAGGCGGACTCGGATCAAGTACGTTATTAGTTTAAACGGGCTTGACCGAGGCATTCCGCCACAGGAGATTCTTCCACAATTTTATTTTTGGGAATGTACTCTAAAAGCTCTAGAGATTCTGAATAGCCAAGAAAAATGGCTTCATGACTTTGGCATCAAATTTATCAAGATTTTCTTTATTGTTATTATGTACAAGCATTTGCAACCAAAGACTTAAAGTAAGACAAAGTTGACTTTTTATTTTTTAATAGTTCATAGGGGGTTTTTCTGATTTTTTGTCTGACCAATGCCCTATTTAGAATGTGATTTGTTGTGTTTACCGCTTCAGCCCAGAAGGATTTGGGCAGTTTACTTTCCAAGAGCATGGATCTAGCCATTTCCACAAGTGTTTACTCTTCCTTTCCACAACTCCATTTTGTTCTGGAGTTCTTGAAGAAGAGAATTTATGGAAAATGTTTAGTCAGTACACAAATCAGAAAAAGATTTGTTCTCAAATTCACCCCCATGATCAGTTAAATGGATTGATTTTATGAGAAAAAACCGGGTTAGGCAGAGGTGCAGAAGTTCCTGAATTCTAGGCAAGCATCACTCTTGTGGGATAGAAAAATATACCCAAGTATATATAGTAAAATCATCAATGATGACAAAACTATATCTTTTGCCACTAAGATAAGAATCTTTATTGGCCCAAAAAGATCCATGAAATAATTCTAGTGGCTTAGATGTGAGTACATCATTGAAGGTTTTAAAAGATTTTCTGGTTTGTTTCCTTGAGCACATATCCCACAGAGTTGATTCTCAATGTTTGGAAAAGATTCAGGAAGTCCTTTAACCAGATTTAGCCTTAAGAGTATTAATTGTGTTGAAACTTGCATGACCAAGTCTTTTTGCCATGTCCATGCAATTTCATCTTTATTTGCAACTAAATAAATGTTTTGCAAAAATTTTGTCAAGATTGATCATGTAGACATTGTTCTCTCTCTTGCAAAGAATTTTATTTTATCAGTTGAAGAATCAATTATTTGCAAAAATCTGATTCAAACACAACCTGTGACCTTTGTCACACAATTGGCTAATACTCAACAAATATAGTTCAAACCATCAACTAACAAAACATTTTCAATTGAGTTTGAGGGGGATCTACCAACCTTTCAGAACCCAATGATTTTCTCTTATTTTTACCTCCAAATGTAACAGATCCTCCCTCCTTTTCATCAGAAATGAGAACTTTGTTCTGTCTCCTATCATGTGTCGTGAAACACCCACTATCAAGAAACCATATATTGGAGTTGGGTGCACGACCTTCCTGTAAAATCAAATCAAGAGAAGAGAAGATTTTGGTACCCAAACATTGTTGGGATCATTAGTGTGTTTGAGCAAAGACAATAGATCTTTCTAATCCAAATTTGTGTTGTTTTGGCATTGATTTGTTTTAGAAGTGATTTCTCTTTTTACCACTTAGTATTTCTTTTTGGAATGAAAACACCAGTGTCCTTTCTTTCATAAGCATGGAGGTTATGCACTTGGGCATGATCATTCATGTATGGAAATTCAAACCAAGGATCTGTTGGTATCTTGGGAATTTTGGATAAAATAATTGTGAATTGTACCAATAAGGATTATGATACCATGATTCCAAGGTCGATCAATCAGATTGATGTGTTATCTTGGATCTCCAAGAATTATCATGAAGGTTTCTTTTTGTGTTTTTATTATTATTTGAGTTTTTGTTTGATTTTTTGTTTAACTGATTGTTGATTTTCAGACTTGGATAGGTCGACTGTGTTGGACTGGTGTCGACCCATTTTGTTTCTTTTGGTTAGAGACATTCTTTGTTTTGATTCTTGAAAATTTCAGATGTGTTATTTAACACTTGTTTATTGTTGTTTTCTGGACTAGCACTTTTAACAAAATTTTATCAGGGGAGTTTTTGAAGATTTTTCTTTCTTTTCATCAGACTTATTCTTCAGGATTTTTGTGTGGTGAATCCTAGTCCATGTTCCTCAGTTCTCATTTTTGCTCCTAGCAAGCCACCAAGATTGTCTTTCCTTTTGTGATGTTTCAATTACTTGTTCCTTTTCTTCCAGCAAGTTTTTCAGATTCTGAATCTCATCAATAACTTGTTATTTTCCTTTGATGCAATTCCATTTTTTCAGAAAGTTTTTTTTAAAATCATTACTGGCCCTTTGAGATGCAAGTTTGAATTCCATCAATTTCATTCAGAATTTTTTCCTTTTCTTCATTGAGTTCATATGTTTCATTTTCAAGTTCAGAAATTCTTCTATTCAATGAAGTATCATGCATGGCATTTTCAAATTTCTTTTTCAGATATTTGTTGTCTTTCTTATTTCAGAAAAAATTTCAACCAACTCAGCATATGCATCTTGCCAATCTTCAATAGTATATTGTTCTAAGAAAGTACTTATCTTTCCATCACTGCTGTTGGCCATAAAACGTAGCTCCTCATTCCCTGAGCTTGAGGACTTCTCTTCTTCATCCTCACTTTGATCATCATCTGACAAGTTGCTACCATAGCTTTAGGCTTCTTCATTTTGTTGTTCTTTTTGTACTTGTCCTTTTTATTCTCAGGACATTCCCCTTTCATATGTCCTGCCTTTGTGCACCTGTAGCAAATAATAGTCTCATCAGTTTTTTGATTTCTATTAGAATTAGCATTTGAAAAAGAAATATCCTTTTTCCAGAAGAAAATTTCTTTTCTAGTGAATCTTCCTTTTCTTGATTTAAAAATTTCTTGAATTGCCTAGTCATGAGGGCAAGGTCATCCTCATTGGACTCAGACTCTTCAGAACTTAATTTCTCTTGACTTTTATCTTTTTACTTGATGAGGCTTTAAGTGCAACTGGTTTAGTTTTAAGCATATGCTTTTCATTTTTTCAAATTTATTTCATATGTGATAAAGATCATATGAGTTCATCCAAAGAGATTTTGGACAAATCCTTAGAATCTTCAATCACAGTGGCCTTAGTATGCCAGATAGATAAGAGAGAGTGCAAAATCTTTCTTACCAAATCCACATTAGTGTACTTTACCTAACGCAAATCAACAATTCAAACCATTGCACATAGGATTTTTTAGGTGGTTCAGAAATCACACTTGTGATCCCTACGTCCACCCTTCACACAGTGTGAACACACTACTCAAAATTGAGTACAACTCACACTGGAGCACGACGACTCCAACACCCTTGAGTTCAACAACTTATACACAAATTCTAGAGCACACCAGCTCCAAAAACTGAGCACACTTGCTCAACCACACACTGAGTAGACACTCAACAAATCGAGCTCAATAGCTCACAAGACACAAGCTAGATCAAGACCAAAAACAATCAAATCCTCTAGCAAAGATCTGATTCAAGACAAATTCATTCATAGAAACTTGTGCATCACTTCATGCCACAAATCTCATGGATGAATCAGGAGAACAACTTTAGAAATGATAGGAATAGATACAGTATTTGTGTCCTCCGATGGAGATTCCGTTGTAGAAGGTTGAATCGAAGAGATTCGTTGATGCTTTCAATCACTTGGCGATGCTCTGCTTCAGTAGCCTTTGGATCACCAGAAATTTCCTTCAATTCCTTGCTTCTGCTGGATCTGCTCCTTTGAGAGGTGCTTCAGCTCCTTCTCCAGAGCTCTCCTTCAATCCCTTGTGTGTCCAGGATGTAGAGGATCACCACAGCAACC
The DNA here is from genome assembly GCA_014218235.1 of Colocasia esculenta. Lineage (NCBI taxonomy): Eukaryota > Viridiplantae > Streptophyta > Magnoliopsida > Alismatales > Araceae > Colocasia > Colocasia esculenta. Next base: position 20,428,478 of record CM024760.1, on the reverse strand, counting down.
AGACAATGAACGAGAGGGGAGATTCTCTTTTTCCGCCAAAAGCTTTTTCTGGAATATTCTAGAGGTCTCCTATCTTTTGGGGGGGCGATAATTGGGGGTATATATAGCCCCATAAGTCCATTGTACCCTTCGGGTGCGTGGGCACATGATCCAAGGCAAGTCCCTTGAACCCTAAGCGGCCACGTGTCCAGAGGAATCAGAATGAGAGGCTTTAGCCGGAGTGTGTCGACACCCTTCTGAGTGTGTCGACACACTGTCCCAGACAGGCAAAATCATCTCCTAGAAGCTGGGTCTAGTGTCGACACCACTATTGAGTGTGTCGACACACTGTCCCAGCCAGACAAAAGGGTCTCCTGGAATCCGGAACTAGTGTCAACACCACCATTGTGTGTGTCGACACACTTTGACCCTATCTTCAAATATGGCTTCAGGACAGTGATCTAGTGTCGACACCACCAAGGGATGTGTCGACACCACCATGACAAAAACTGTATGGCCCTGAAATTTAACATATAAACTATTAGCACAATACATTATCATCAAAGTATGAAGTGTAAAATGTTCAAACCATGTTGGTGGGCATTATTATTCTATGAAAGAGGTATGCACCATGTTCTACCAACAAGCACAAATCACATAATGTCATCATCAAAACTAGAGGAGAGAGAGAGAGAGAGAGAGAGATTAGTTAAGAAATTGTAGAACCACACTCAACCCAACACTCACAACCAGTCAGCACAAGGCCAACAACAACCATAGGTAAGTGTCGCAGCGCTCAACCAGCGATGCAACACGGCACACAGAACATCTGCTAAGCTCGAGCAACAATGCCAACCAAGTAGAGCATGGCGCACAACAGCGTACAGACAAGAGACCACAAACATTACAACCACAGTACACACCCCAACAACAAAGGGGCAGCCAACAAGGCAGAGACACCTTCCACTAGTTCCACATACAACAACTCTCCACCGGTGAAGGCCACACCATACGCAGGCTCTCTCATCCTTCACGATGCACACACACTCAAATGCGCCGTAGACGACCAGGAGCACTGCAGATGGACTTGCCTGCATGCATCCTCCACACAAGGAAGACCACTGCCAGCGAGTCCACCACCAACCGCGCCGCTATGGCACGAACACGCCAAGCAACCACACTCGCCACGCACGTGGCATAGCAACAACTGCAACCTGCGGCACGCGCACGAACCTTGCAGGGAACTCGCACACCTGCAAAACAATTGAAAGCACAAGCCTAACACTAGTCGGACGGTGTTAGCAGCGCACTAGTACCTGTAGACACGCGAATTCGGCTCCACCGCGGGCAAATTTCATATTGCGCTGTATGCCACAAATGGCCTACATTTTGCCTTGAATGAGTACTTTCCCTATCATTCTGGATCACCCCCATTCTTCCTCGGTGCTTCCCCTTCATTTCCGGAATCCCTCGGGCACTATAAGCTTCAATTCCTTATCGCGACGGGTAGGGCAGCCGCCTCTCTCTAAAACGCGTCCTGTACCTGGGACACGATTCAGGATCCTTATCACGACGGCCTTCAGGGGCATAACCTTATCGCGGCCTGTATGTCGGCCACGACTCAGTTTGTAGTCGCGGCCTGCCTCCCAGACGCGATTCAAGTCACGGCCTGCCTCCCAGACGCGATTCAAATCCTTATCACGGCTTCCTGTTTGGACGCGATTCAAGAGTCCGTTGCCTATAAATTGGACCCGATGGTCATTTGTTCAGGGGGGTTCCACGAAGCGGCGTAAGTCCTGCCAAATCCTCACCTCGACTCCGAGCCATTCTTCGCCGAACCATTCTTCTTCCTCGGAGTTCGACGCCGTCGTCGCCTTCTTCCACGTGTACCGGAGCGGAACGAGGCGGGAGCATCCTCCTCTTCTTCCTCCATTCGTCCAACTGGCAACGGTCCATCACGCCGCACCGACCTTTGGGGAAGCACCCCCTCCCCTCTCTACCTTTATTTGCATTTCCATCTCCTCCGGGCCCCACGTGGCCCTCTTTTCATCTTTTTTTACACACATGCATGCATACACACACACCTACATTTAGGGGTTTAAAAGCCACCACTCGGTAAGTACGCCTCCACGTTCCTTCATTCTTTCATTTCATTTATTTAGGACTGCATACTACACGTGGCTAATCCCCTCTTTCTTTACTTTTCTTTATCTTTTTTGGAAGGAATTCAAACGAGGAAAACACCCTCTACCACGGTCGGCGGCCATGTTCGTAGAGGAAGAAAGGGCCCACATCATCCCCGCGCAATCTCCCCGCTAAAAAGGTATGCTAGCGATCACTCTCCCATCTCGCACCCCTCACGCGTGCATTTCCATTCAGTGCCCATGTGCACCTGGCGATCACAATCCTCTTTTCTCACCTAACACCACTCCCTCTTTGTACGCATCGTCGAACCCTCAGCGGTGTCTACAAATTGGCGATCACGGTGGGACTTCTTTTCGCGTTTCCCTTTTGATTACCCTCCTCCCTCTTGTGCCCCACGTGGCACTCCTCTTTTATATTTATTTTATATTCCGCAAAAGCATGCAATGTGTTTATTTTCATTTTCTATTTTTCCCTGTACATTTCCTGCTCATTTCCTACCTATTTTCTGTCCTCGGGTTGGCTTTCGAATCGCGTCCAATACAGAGGACGCGATTCAGTTTTGAGAGCGCGGTCGGCTGACCGATGCGTCTCGATTTTGTGTCGCGGCGGCAGGAGCCGACGCATCACTATTTTCTTATCGGGTCGGCCAAGGCCGACACGTCAAGTTTTCGCAGCGGCCTGAGCCGACGCATTCATCGCCTTTCCCTTGCATGCATATCCAGACGTGTTTCTGTTTCTTGTCGCGGCGGCTATAGCTGACGCATTTCTCCCTGACACTAACCGTCCACAGGAACCTGTTCACGGCTCTGACAGCCTTCGGTGGCTTACAGACCCATGTCTAGGTGACTGGACATGATTCAGCCAAATCTCGGTCGTTGTACCGAACGCGATTTGATTGACTGACAGAAACGCGCCTGCTTGGTTGCCATTTTGCTATAAATTGTTGCATACAGGGCATATTTTTCATTGGTCGGGGGACCTCCATCCCTCATATCCTAGGCCCCACACACCTTTCTTGGTAAGGGTAACCTCTCCTTTGGGCATTCTGTCTCATTGGACTAGGGAACCTTTGCCAAGAACCCCATAAGACTCCGTACCCCGTGAATTCCCTCATGGCAGTACCATTCCGTTGACCTGGGTTTTGCTATCCCATTGCATGGTGAGGGTGAGCTTAGTTGTACCCCAAAGTATACATCTTCTACCCAATTAAGGTCTCACCTGGAGTGACACAATATTCTTCAATACATTTAAATAATTGTGAAACTCCTTAAAAACAAGCGTTAAGCATTACAACTTGTTTGAACCACATATTGATTGATTAATCTTTGTTCAACCCTATTTTCTTATTGCTTTGTTAAAAATGGATCCATATTATCATGCCAATTTCTATTATGAGGATTATGAGGATAATGTTAGATCTCCATCTTTCCAATCACATGTCCGTCCATCTCACCACCATGAGGGACAACCTTCCACTTCCTATGGTTACGTGCACATGCCACGCACTGACCAATTTGATGTCCCTTCGCACCTACCTTCAATTAAAACCCGGCGAGAGCCTTCCCTCGACCAAGATCCAACCGTGCAAACTGTCCTGCACACACTTGATTAGCTCACCCCTCAACAACTAAATCTGATCCAATCTTTGGTTGAGGTTGTGACTCCTTCTCTCTCTCCTTCTCCCAAGCACCCGCCTTTGTATATTCTGGCGACTTCGCCACATACCCCTGTATATCCTCCACCACCTCGGCCTCCTGGCCAATCGCACTCCCATGCTCCGGTCCGAACAGACCGTCCCTTGGGAAGGCCCATTCATTCACGGCCACCCCCATGTACTCCCTCACATACCCAGCGACAACCATCCACTCCACTCCAAGATGCTCTTCTCCAAAAAGTGAATAATTTGGAGGTTCAGATAAATAAGCTTTCCAATCCTATGGGTGACCCCGTCGCCGCCATGCCGGCTCTCCCATAAATTTATATTCATCCTTCGGAGATGCCAATGTACTGACTGTACAATGGCACGGGGAATCCCTACCTCCATATTAAAGAAGTCCTTTATGAGTCTTCTCGTTGGCAATGTGACCCCATCACGTTGGCATATTTATTTAGAAAGTCTCTTGACGGCCCTGCACTCGAATGGTTCTACTCCCTAGAGCCAAGTGAGGCAGGAGACTTCCGCTCTCTGCATAAGAAGTTCCTTCAGAGATACAAAGACCGCGTCAGTCCTTATCTATCTGTCATGGATCTAGCATCCGAGAAGATGGGGGCCAACGAGGCCTTTGTACAATTTTCTGACCGTTGGAGGTCAATGGCCATGCGCTTGCAGTATGAGCTCTCAGAGTCAGAGCAAGTTAAAATAATCATTTCAAACTCTACTCTGAGGTTCAGACACATCCTGGCCATGAATCAAATCACCTCCATGGAGGAGCTCTACGAGTGGGGATGTTACATTCAAGCCCATTTAATGGACTCCCCGATCGCGGAGCTATTTAATCAAATTAAACAGAGAAAGAACGGATCAGTGGACGCCATCCACCATCCACCTCATCACCACACAACATCCACATCATATGCGCCTCCGCATAACCTACCCATTTATCACAAAATGCCACCACCCAAGCGTCCATGATTCGTCCTCCTCGGATTCATCAACCTTCAACTGGGCCCTACAATGCCCCTATTTTTCATGAAGAAGCTCCTGCACCCTACGTTGCGCCTGCTTCTGCTCCCATGCCGATTCCCGTACCTCCACCACAACAACCACAACAACCTCCACCTCCATCACAGCCTGTTGCTCGGGCTGAAGTTGCCAACGCCGAACCCCTCTGCGAAACCACCTGACGCTACACGATGAACCTTCCGAGGTCATGTTCGTGCTCCATTTACCTACACCTCCGACACTACCGTCCACCATCATCAAACCCTCCATCATTGAACCAACTATTACACCCACCATTAAGCGATCATTACACCTCCCACATCGCAAACACCATTGGCAACCCAACCCGAGCAACCCCTTGCTATTATACCCATTACGCCTCCACATGCCATACAACCTTCCACTCCATCCGCCTCTACCCCTATCCAACAGAGCAGGCGCAAGTTTTTAAGGAGTAATAAGCAGAGTCAGCAGAAGGAAGTCCCAAGACCTGGCATGCTTTTCAAACTCCGAGAGTGCATACCTCGCATGCCGGTCATTGTCAATATACCGGGCACATCCACTGAGCGAGAGTCCTCCCCTCCTCCAATCATGGCTGTTAAGAGGCCTTCTAATCAAATGCCAATCATTCCAACTGCCAACAAGCGCTCCAATTCAAGATACTCATAGGGAATCTCTCCCTCCAAGCTCTCATGACCCCTCACACCATTGTTGTGAACCTTCCCACTCCAGTGAAGGGGTCAGCTTCTTAGATTGTGCTCACGCACTCCAACGCCAAATCATTGGCACAATCTATTACCAAAAGGGTCATGCTCCTTTCCATATCACATGTTCTACAATCTTTGGGCATGGCCCCCACATTGTTGCTTCCACCTCTGTCAGTGGAACTCCCTACTCCTTCTTTCAGCTATATTCCTAGGGAGTTACCACTATTACTTGAAACTTCGACGGAAGTCAACAATCCAATCATTGAGAGCCGTTCAAACTCTCCGAGGAGAGCAAGATCTTCCGCCCGCTGGGCAAAATTTATGAGGAAGTACCTGGGGGTCAGAACGCCAAATCCCAAGTGGAAGCCCAAACGCCGAGCAAGGCAAAAGGCTAGAGGGTCTCCCCCATCTTTTTCATTTTCTTTCCAATCATCGTTTGTGCTTCTCAGCACCTTCCCATGATTTCTCCGCATCCCCTCCCCACGGGAGGCATTTTATTTTCATCTTTTTTATAATCCATTCTCTTACACTGGGCATCGCGCCCCTTTTTGTACTCCCCTCCATGCCCCACGTGGCACATCTCCTTCCAGTTCTCGACATGGCACATCTCCACTCCGTGCCCCACGTGGCACATCTCCTTTTAGTGCCCCACTTGGCACATCTCCACTCCGTGCCCCATGTGGCACATCTCTACTCCGTGCCCCACGTGGCACATCTCCTTTCATTGCCCCACTTGGCACATCTCCACTTCGTGCCCCATGTGGCACATCTCCACTCCGTGCCCTACGTGGCACATCTCCTTTTAGTGCCCCACTTGGCACATCTCCACTCCGCGCCCCACGTGGCACATCTCCACTCCGTGCCCCACGTGGCACATCTCCTTTCAGTGCCCCACATGGCACATCTCTCTCCAGTGCCCCACGTGGTGCATCTCCTTCCTGTGCCCCACGTGGCACACCTCCATCTCGCGTCCCATGCGGCGCACCCTCCTTTTTGGCCTCTCGCGGCCCTCTTGTTTCCTCCTCTCCTTCGGCTCATCCGGATTCTTCTCTTTCAGGGCATCGCGCCCTCCTTCTCTTCCAAACCCCTCCGGCCCCGCCGGAGTCTCCAAGGTCTTTTCTCCGCTTTCTCCTCTCCATTTTCAATCGAGTCCTTCGACCCTTCTCGCATTGTTTTCGGGGTTTTAGCCCTCACTCGTCATTTTAATTCCAAATAAAAAAATGTTAATTCTTGTAGACCTCCGAGTTTCGCCCCAACGCAGGGCATTCGTCCTCATTTACCCTCCAAAGTCTTACTACATTTTAGCAGTGTCAAAAATTCAAAAAAAAATCCATAAAAAGATGAATACTAGCATTGTCATACTATCGCAGCATTTTTGTTTTGAGAACTTCGCGTTAGGCATCCGAAATTCCCTCCTAGGTCATTAAGGTTTGCCCTTGGCATGGGCACCTGCACACACTTTCACAGCGCCCTAAGCCGATTGCTCTTGGTAGACATCGTCACCGTCACAACCACGCCTGAATGGCACAAATGTCTGTTTCCCCTCTCTTTCAGCCGAAGTGTGGGTAGTAGAGGTAGTTCGGGCGAAGAGGCCTTCCCAAAGCACTTCTTCATAAGAGGACGTCCTCCAAAATGGGCAAAATCAAAATGACCAATCAAATCAAAGTCAAAATGCATGTCAAGAGTGGCAAAGTCTCCGCGGAGATCCAAATGAACCTGGTCATATGCATGCAAAAATCAAAATCAAATCAAGATACTAGGGCATGGCAAAGAGTGGCAAAGTCTCTGCGGAGATCCAAATGGACCCGGTCATACGCATGTCCCTAACAAACAAAAAAATGGTCATTACTTAAGATTCCAAAATAATTCAAAAGCCTCAGTGCTTAAAAGAGACTGAATCTTCTGACGGTTGTGCCAAGGAAGGAAGTCAAACCCAACTCTTCAAATACCCATGCCAAGCTTATCTCCAAATTTTCTTCCCTTCTCCTTGCCAGACTTAGTCGCTTTTTCAGGTATGGCTTTGATAGTGGCACTGTTAACCCAGTGAAATCAGCGGTGGGCACCACCTTAAATGCACGCCCTACTCTGGGCATCCTTTAATGACACAGGAGGTAACAAGGATCCCTCGCTAGTCAGTTTCACAACCTTAATACCGCCATGGCATGGCAATGTTTCCAAAATTCCAAGAAAATCCAAATGTTCCCAAAATCGCATAAAAATCTGAATATTTTTCAAAATCCACAAAATTTTAAATATTCCAAAATCTACAAAAATTCAAATATTCCAAAATCTATACAAATTCAAATATTTTCAAAACCCAAAACAAATTCAATATTTTCAAAAAAAATCAACAAAAACTAAAATACTTTTTCAAAATCCATAAAAATTTGAATATCTTCCAAAACTCCAAAAAAATCCTCGATGGTATTGCACATGGCAAGCATTGCCTCCTGTTTGCGCTAGATATGATCAATTCTTCCAATCATGGGTTCCTCCCATCTTGCATTCGAACCTCCTTAATTAGCCAGAGATCACCTATCCTCATGGTCCAACAAACAAATTGTTTGAGCTATTCTGTCGTTAACTACTTTAGTCATGCTCCATGTTATGAATGTTGTTTTTCCATGATATCTATTGTTTTTTGGCTAATGATTTTTAAGCACAGAATTCGAGTTACCTCATCTGGCGCTACACTAGGCTACTGCTGCCTTCACCATCCCTATCTGCATCTACTATATGTTATACCATTAGAATACACCAAGGACCTTGTGGCTTTGAGGAATCTGGGGTTTGAATTCCCCTCTACCAAAAACAATGATTATCCCAGAAGATCCTTAGCCACACAGATAGGCCATTATGCTTGGCATGTGAGGACGACGGACCCATGCATGAAACCCCGGTCCTGACTCACCAGCGTAACAATATTATCCTTGGTTATTTTCTACTCCTCTTTTAATCTTATTTTCCTTTTAGCCCAGCATACATGCATATTGAAATCTCAGTGGAAAACCACTCTTGCAATGCAATCTGAGAGCCATCCGTGCTCCAAATCCAGCAACTTGAAATATTCCATTCCGGGTCGAATACCCAACTCCCTTTGTTGTTGCCTCCGGGCCGATTTCCTTAAGAATCCTTTTGTTTGGACTTATCCCTTTTATTTTTCACCTTTGCTCCTAGAGATCCACCTGAGGCAGTGGCAGACACCCCCGATAGTGCAACCTAACGGATTGTGTCCTTAGGTACTTCTCCGACGCTGAAAGTTGATATCTCCTCCTCCTCTCCCAAGACCCACATGCAGCAGTGGCAGACGCCCCCAATGGTGCAACCTAACGGATTGTGTCCCTAGGTACCTCCCCAATGCTGGAAGTTGGTCTTTTCCTTTCTTGTCCTTTTCCTCTGTCCAAGCATTTGTTTCTTTGGGTCTTCTTCCTGTTGGTGACTTCCTTGGGTGTTGGTGAAAGACTCTTATCAGGTGGCAGTCCCCAATGATTATCGTGTCTATTTTTCACCTTGGCGTCTACCTTTCAGTCCACTCTCGCTACACTCCACTTCGCTACACTTCATTTCTTTTCATTCCATTACACTCCATTTTTGCTCCACTTCTTGTCTCTTCGCTTCGCTCCCCTGCAAAGCAGAAGCCAAGGCATGGCAGCCGTAGACACACGAATTCGGCTCCACCGCGGGAAAATTTCATATTGCACTGTATGCCACAAATGGCCTTCATTTTGCCTTGAAAGAGTACTTTCCCTATCATTCTAGATCACCCCCATTCTTCCTCGGTGCTTCCCCTTCATTTCCAGAATCCCTCGGGCACTATAAACTTCAATTCCTCGTCGCGACGGGTATGGCAGCTGCATCTCTCTAAAATGCGTCCTGTACCCCGGACGCAATTCAGGATCCTTATCGCGACGGCCTTCAGGGGCGCAACCTTATCGCGGCCTGTATGTCGGCCGCGACTCAGTTTGTAGTCGCGTCCTGCCGCCCGAACGTGATTCAGTGTGACCCAGAAAGTCATCGCGCTCAGGTCCGTAATCATGAGAAAAGCCTGAATCGCGTCCATGTCAGAAGACGCTATTTAAAAGGTCAAATCCTAAAATCTTCTAGCAGACAAGCGCATTTATAAGTTGATTGCCTCGGAAATTGCCTCTAGGGTAATCGTGTCGGCCATGGCCGTCGCGTTTCAAGTCGCAGCAGCCCTGGCGGATGCGATTCCATTCCTTATTGCGGCGTCCTAATAGGACGTGATTCAGAGACATTCACGGAAATCAGGCACCTGTTTCATCAAATTGACCTTCTAAAACGCGGCCTGCCGTCTAGAAGCATTCAAATCCTTATCGCGGTGCCTAAGCCCGACGCGATTCAAGTCGCGGCCTGCCTCCCAGACGCGATTCAAAACCTTATCGCGGCTTCCTGTTTGGACACGATTCAAGAATCTGTTGCCTATAAATTGGACCCGAGGGTCATTTGTTCATGAGGGTTCCACGAAGCGGCGAAGCCCTGTCGGATCCTCGCCTCGACTCCGAGCCATTCTTCGCCAAACCATTCTTCTTCCTTGGAGTTCGACACCGTCGTCGCCTTCTTCCACGTGTACCGGAGCGGAATGAGGCGAGAGCATCCTCCTCCTCTTCTTCCTCCATTCGTCCAACTAGCAACGGCCTGTCACGCCACACCGACATTTGGGGAAGCACCCCCTCCCCTCTCTACCTTTATTTGCATTTCCATCTCCTCCGGGCCCCACGTGGCCCTCTTTTGATCTTTTTTTACACACATGCATGCATACACACACACACCTACATTTAGGGGTTTAAAAGCCACCACCCGGTAAGTACGCCTCCATGTTCCTTCATTCTTTCATTTCATTTATTTAGGACTGGATACTACACGTGGCTAATCCCCTCTTTCTTTACTTTTCTTTGTCTTTTTTGCAAGGGTAATCAAATGAGGAAAATGCCCTCTATCGCGGCCGGTCGTGTTCATAGAGGAAGAAAGGGCCCACATCATCTCCGCGCAATATCCCCGCTAAAAAGGTACGATCGCGATCACTCTCCCATCTCGCACCCCTCGCGTGTGCATTTCCATTCGGTGCCCACGTGCACCTGGCGATCACAATCCTCTCTTCTCACCTAACGCCACTCCCTCTTTGTACACGTCGTTGAACCCTCAACGATGTCTATAGTACCTTTCTTTGGGACAGCTATAGTTATTAACTCTTTACAAATCTCAGTAAACTCCTCGCTCTGATACCAACTGTAACGACCCGACCTCCCGAACCCTCGCTAGGGGTCCCGAGGGTCACTCTACCACCCACGGATCCGAAGATCCGGAAGGTTAGAAGAAATAGTCTAGTGAGATATGTACTAAATTTAAATGACTATAACAATATGTATAATATACAAAGGTCTGTACAACGTGTCCCAAGCAAAAACACAGGTACAAGAAGAAAGGTCAGTCCTTAAGGGGCATACCCCGAGGACTTGCAAAGCACAACTCTCAGCTCACTCGGCTACAAGAGCTCACAACACTCAGCTCTCACTGCTGCTGACAACACACGGCACCACAGCCGCCTCCGCAACCCGTTCGACACCGAGCTCCCGCGACGACGAGCCCCTAGCTGAAGCAAAAAGGGGGGGTGAGCTTTGCGAACAAGGCCTAATAGGGATTATCAGTCCCTCACCGGCCAGAGCAGCAGGAACTCTAGAAATAGGAACTACACTAGGAATCTGTAAAGTGAGTAACACCTACAGCATGATACTACTAAGCAGCGGAAGAGAACAACGCAATGCCACGACCACCAACCGAGGTCGGGCCACACACACGACTCCTGCAGAAACCAACGGAGTCAGGCACAAAGCGGAAGCAACCCTCGGCACACTTGCCGAGACCACACAACAACCAGGTGAGAATGACGTCTCACTACAAGCACGGCCACCTCAAACCTCCACAAGGTCGAGGGCCCACAAGCAGAACCACCCTAGACCGTGGACATGCCACAAGGTCGGGAAACCACACATGCTGATGCCACCACGAACTGGCACCCAAGAACGGGACCACGGACCTGAGGGAACACCGAAGCGGAAACCACCAGACCAACAATGCCCACGGAAGCTAGGCACAGCCAGGCTATAAGCGTTGTGCAAGCTCGGGCAACGAGGAACACTTGGAACATCGTGAGGAAATGCCGTCACAACAACAGCAACCAAGCCACTGCTGCTAGCAGCCAAGAGGGGGACCCGCAGTCCGCACACTCTGCTCCCTAGCCTAGCACCTACCTCCAACCCCGCACAAGGGCGAGACAGAGCCGCCCCAGAAACACACAACACACGCAACACCACAGCCTGGCCAGTGATGGAAAGGATTCACAAAGAAAAGGAGCAAAAGAAATTCACAAGCACTTAATGGCAAAGAAGAGCTTCAATGAATCCAGAAAATCAACAATTCAACAAACTTTGGCTCTAACAACACATTCCATAAGCTCAGAGCATTCTGCATCCTCTTCAGAACACAAGAATTCAAATGGGTCTACAAGGTCAGGTAAATCAATTCCAGATCCATTTGTATTCTAATTCTGATTCTGATGCAGATGAAAGCATGTCTTATGTTGAATTGATTGAATTCTGTGAAAAGATGCAAAATCTTAATGCAAAACTGAACACTAAAAATAAGGATTTGAAAAAGACTTTAAAATATTGCCACAAGAAAGTGAAAAATTGAAAATACACTTGAATTACTCCAGAACAATGATAAAGATCCTTCACGAGAAATTGAGAATTTGAAAATTGAAGTTCAGAAACTAAATCTGAAAAAGAAAGTTTGAAAGATAAAATCAAAATTTATGAAAATAAGTTGTCCAAGTTAAAAGAAGATCATGATCAGGAATTTGAAAATCTTAATTTGAAAAATGAAAATGAAAAATTGATTGATCTCAATGAAAACTTCAAATTTGACAATGATCAATTAAACAAACAGATTTCTAACATGGCTCATGATCATCAAATAAATGAAAGATGCAAACAACTTGTTGAAGAAAATAGTCATCTAAAAAGGAAGATTGAATGTTTGTTGCATGACAAACTATTGGACAATGATTGTAGCAATTTGAGTAATAAAATTGCTGATTTGGAAAAACAAATTGCTCAATTTGAAAATAAAAGAACAAGATGAAAATGGTTTGGATGTCATGCTAGATAAACTTCAAATTTCAGAAAAAGAAGTTGTTGCATTAAAAGCTGAAAAACAGAAGCTTCAACATGAATTGAAAATACTAAATACACAAGTCTTGCCTCTGTGAGAGATAAGAAAATGAAAATAAAACAAAATTAACATTTGTTAAAGCTACTGCGAATAAGAACTCTGTTAATTCTAATGAAAAACTTGTGAAAGTTCTTGTTCAGAAACAGACAGAGAAAAAGAAGAATGCTACTGTCAAGAAGATTCATCTACTTCCTCCATCAGTTCAAAAAGCTCCAAGGCAAGTTCCAAATTCACATCATGCCAAGAGCCACCAAAAGGTATCTCCTTCTCTTCATGGTAAGCCTCCTCACATGAAAAGGAGATTCCAGCAAATGCATACATGCCAAGGTAAGTACCAGGTAAGAAATGATCTCATTTGCTTTAATTGTAATAAACCTGGTCATTTAGCCAAATTTTGCTAGAATAGAGATCAACATTCCATAAATATGTCAAATCAGTCCAGTGCTTCACATGTTATAAATTTGGGCATACTCTAGGGATGTTGGCATAGAATTGATAATCTTGTGCATGCTCCCATGTTTCATGTTAATGTACATAAGATAAAGATCATGTTCATGCTGAAAACACTCAGAAATTCTATGTACATGAAAAAGGAACTATTGCACAAAAGATTTCTTCTGAATTCCATGTTAAAATCTCAATGATAAAATCTGAAAAATAGAAAACAAAATGTTCAGTATGTCAATGGTGCATTCTATACCAATAGCTCTAAGATTAGAAACCAAGATTCCAGTGTTTCTAGTCTTCAGAAAAATGCACCCAATATCAAATCCTTTGGATTCAAAAATCATTGTTGCAAATTCATGAAGATCCTTAGAACCCAAACAAGTTGGGTTCTAAAATGTGCTGCTTGAATGCTGGATGCAGGGATCCTTGTAGTCAATCTCAAAATGAAGGCTTCATGACTAAAGCTACAAGGAAAGTAAGTGAAGAGAATGAAAGAAAATGAAAATCTCACAAGGTAATACTTCTAGAGACTCCCTGCTAAATAAAAACTGAAATCAATTGGGACTCTTATGCAAAGATCAATCGGTATATTAAATGGTGAACTGTGGAAAGACAAATCAAGCTTGTTTGGAAACTCATTATGTTTGAGGAATAACCTCCGTCAAGTACCAATGATCTTTCTTGTGTAAGAGTCATTAATTTAAAAAAAAAAACTAGTTGTGATTGAAACATGACTGCTTGTTTATTTCATTTCATCCATGATGATTTTGACTTGAATTACTTGTAAAAGTTTCACATTATTCACACATGTAACTAAGAAACATGATTTGTTGAAAATGCTCAGAAACTCCATGTGAATATAATTGAACACTTCATGAAAACTAGATGCATTGAGCAAGGCAAAAAAAATTGGAATAATTCTACTCATAGTTCTGTCAATAAATGAAATGCATCTATACCAAAAACAAAATCATTTTGGATTCAACAATCTTTATTGCACTCTAACATTGATTTCATTGCAGGACCCAAGTAAGTGTGGGCCACAAAACCAGCTTAATCAGCAAGCTGAGGAGACTTGCAGCCATACATTGTAAATAGACTCAAGATATTGGTTGTGCAAAGCAAGAAATGATTGGAGAACACAGGTAAAATCTTTGAAAAGTAATTGAAGTCTATTCAGGTAAAACTTCTTTATCATTTCAAATTTGAATTGCCTGAATTGAAATAATGTTTGATTTTGTATCTAAACAATGAAAAATGCTTCTGATGCTACTCCCAACAATACCTTGTGTCATAACAATTGGAATCATGCTTGTATTATCATGCTTGCTTAACTGTGCCCATGATTCTGTGTACATATCAACTGCTTTTACTTTTTTTGAATATCAAATGATGACATGTGGAAAACAAGTTATGCTTGTTTGGAAGCTATCATTATGCGTGAGTAAAATACTCCGCCAAGTACCAAAAGTCATGTTATGCTTAAAGCTAATTGTGTTCATAATCATGTGTAATTGCTTGCTAGCTTTTCATTCCATACACATATTAAGGGGGAGTAAATTTGAAAAAGTACAAAAATGTTCTTAAAAATGCAATGAATTTCATGCTAAAACTAAGAATAATTGACCTTTTTGCAGTGACTATGTGGTATCAAATGGTGAAATGTGAAAGGACAAGTTAGGCTTGTCTGGAAACTCTCATCATGCATGAGAAAAACTCTCCGCCAAGTATCAATAGTTTTTTCCTGCATAAAAGGTCATCAAGAAAAATGAAAATCTCAAAAATTTTATTTTAAGTCTTTGAAATTTTTCTCCTTCAATAAATTACCTGTTAATGCATGCTTGATCATGTTCATATTCTTTCTGTGCAAACTACTTTGAATGAACATATCTGAATTGCCTAAATGATTATTTCATATCATGCATATCTTATGAGGAAATGAGTCAAAAGAATCTTTGAGTGAAATGCTGAAGAAATATTCTTTCATATCTGATTTATCATCAACTCTCATTCAGTTTGTTGACAAATGTTCCTGCAAATGAATTCCTCACTCTCATATTACATTGGCATTCTTGGCATATCAAATGGTGATTTGAAGAAAGACAAGTCAGACTTGTCTGGACACTTTCACTATGCGTGAGTATATGTCTCCGCCAAGTATCAAGAGTCTTGTATGCAATTGTTGAGGGGGAGTCCTTGTCTTTCAAATAAAACATTCACGTTCATTCTGTTTTCCATATTTCTTCAATATTCTTCATGTTCACCTTGTAAGGGGGAGATACATGAAAGGGGGAGTCATTGTCATATCTCTTGAACTTACTTGTCTATTTGAAACCCCAAGTAATCAAATTTTTTGAGTCCTTGGTTATTTTCTTATGAGAATTAAAACATTGAAACTAAACTCATTGTGCATTTAGTTTAATTTCAAAGATTCAGTATCATTTCAAGGTTAAGCAATCTTATACTAAATATTTTAAAAATGATTTGCAAAACACTTTATAGGCAAAAGTGGCTTTAATATTTCACAGTGTATGTTAAGCTTCATTTTTACACTACAAGAAATTCGGACGGTTTAGCGACGATTAACAGATTTGTCGTCGCTTATCTGTCTCTAATTAGCAACGAGTTAGGTTCCGTCCCTTACTTCGAATTTGGCGGCGGATTAGCGGCTCGGAGGGTTCGTCGCTGGAACTGTCGCTATATAGCGACGAAAAATTTAGTTGTCGCTAATCCGTCGCTGATTTATTGTTATCCCGCCCAACCTACTTCCCCTTCCCCCCCGCCCTTCCCTCTAAACCCCCCCCCCGCCCATTTCCCCCTTCTTTTCTTCCATCGGAACCGTCGAAACCCTTCCCGGAGCTCCCACGCCCGCCCCTGTCGCTCGCCAGTCGCCGGCCATCGTCGATCGCCAGTGGCCGGCCGTCGTCGCTCGCCCGTCGCGCCGTCGTCGTCGCCATCGCCATCCATGGTAAATCTCTCTCTCTCTCACCACCCCCCCCCAGTCGTCGCCCCCCCCCCGCCGGTCTGTGCCCCCCTCCTCTACACCCTGCAACCGCGCCCCCCCTCTCTCTCTCGCGCGCGCTAGCATCCCCTCCCCTCACATAGTCGCCCTCCTCCCCTCCACCGGCCTGTGCCCCCCTCCCTCTACACCCTGCAACCCCCCCCCCCCCCCCTCAGCAACAACATGATATATGCAGGTGATTAGTTCATCCGTGTCCTGTCAGAATCTCTAAGATTTGGCAAATGGGTCCGAAGCTTAAGAATGCTCACCAGGCAGTAGGGATTGAGGGGCCACAGAAACTGGGGGACGGGTGGAGGCTTTTTTAATGGAAGAACTTAACAACAGGAGATGGACAGGGAGGTTTTTTATTTTTCCTAGCTGCTTAGTCGGTTGTTCCTGTTCTGTGGAGGCGCAGCTGGAGAGGGGGTGGGGTAGGGGGGTCCGCCGACAAGGTCCTTCGGTCAAATTAAGCTACCTTGCCCACCGCCCCCGTCCGCTGCCGGCTATATCGCAAGAGTCTGGTTCTGGAGGGACCATGACAGCGACGCTAAAAATTGATAGGGAGCTGTGCACGCCCAGCGCTGCTGTTCTCCCAGATCACATGGTGAATGTGGCCTTATCCTCACAGGGATCCAGCACTTCATGAATGATGTTTTCAACGATTGAAGGCAAGATGGTAAGATTCTTCTCTTTGCCCTTTTTGTCCCCTATCGTCTGTCTACGAACCACAGTGGGTACAACGAAGGAAGAGCCGACGTTGTTCAGCTTGCATTCTGAAAAGTTGTTCTAGCTTCTGGGAATCTATCTCCTGATGGTCTGTTCTTGATGGGGCCGAGGATTATTTTAGAGACCAAACCACAGCAGTCACCCGGGTGCAGATGAAGCTAAGGGAAGATTCATGGTTCATGGAGATACCGACTCCAGCTCATTGTTGTTCTCATTACTAGGAAATTTCTTTCCTTTAAATCAGAGTCCTCTACTCTGCTTATTCAAGAATTGATTGAAAGAATTCTTCAGTTAATGACACCTAATTGGTGAGACACATCTTGAAGAATTGAACTAGAGACCGTAGCTGATCAATGTCATTTGTAGAAGAGAAACAACATGTAGTTGTGAAACAGTGGAAGAACTAGCCAGGACGTTTGCCTTCTGTGGCATGGTGAAAACAGTTTTACTTCAGGAACACAACGAATCCAGCCATGGAAGTGAAACAAGTGTGCGGAGAGTTTTCTATTTTCTATGGAGAATGGGGGGGGTGCTATAGGTAGGAAATGGAGATTTCCAAAATATAAATAGTAGTTAACTGACCAACCCTATACCAGTCCCAATTTTTGATATGCCTAGTAATCAGTACACTATTAAGGTGTTGATTCTGTTCTATCGATTTTGATGTTTGTGTCTTAGAAAAGTGTTGTGGTAACATGTTTAACACCAACTTCAACTTGTACTAAAAATTGATATATATATCAAGAAGTGGAGAGATGATGACTCCTCTATAGGGAGATGAGCAGTTACATATACTGGTCATCAGGAGAATGAGAAAAAAGGAAGATGGGGGCATAGTGTCAATGATAGTGTTTCTAAAATTCTAGCTGATCGCATGTGAACTCCTTTAGTGTTTTAATAGTGTTTATAATTTTCTGCATGTTATATTTGTTTTATTTGACACTCTTAATAATGTTGATAATGTTTGCTGCATGTTTTGACTCTTTGTTTATAATTTTTTTATTCATTTTATATATATATTTAGAGGGGTTGGGGATGTCTTACCAGTGTCTAGATGTCCATTCAAGATTTTAATTAGTATATATGCATGGCTTATTCTATAGTAAGGGATGCATATATACATTTAAAATCTTGAATAGTCCGACCATTGTCGAACTGTCTACAGATATCCGAACTTAGGAGTATGTACATTTATGTGTGTTGCAATTTTCTCAAAATTTTGGTAGCATCTCTGGACTCTTCTCCAATATACCATACTAATCTAAGTGATGTTAAATGGAGCATTACTTAGACTTAGTATTTTATGGCGGTATATTGGAGAAGTGCGTCGGAAGGCTGTCAAAATTTTGAGCAATTGCAACACACATAAATGTACATTACTCCCAAGTTCTGATATTTGTAGATGGGCTAGGTCCTTTATACACTTAGTATCTAATTGTAATTGGTTTAGGATGGGTATATTAGTGTACATGTTCGCTAACTACAAAGCAATGTTTAGCTTTTATTATGTGTAATATTTGTACAGGAAAAATGTTTGCACATCGTGAGTGGATGTACCGTAAGATTGTAGGCAACGGGTTGTCATCTGAATTTTTAGAGGGTGTTGATGGGTTCATTGACTTTGCGGTGAGCAATGTTAGTACAGTGGATCCTGAAGGTCGTATTAGATGTCCTTGTGCTGTCTGTAGGAACAATCGATTCCTTCAACCATTTGATGTTGCACAACACCTCTACAAGAAAGGTTTTGTTTGTGGGTATATGAATTGGACGGCACATGGTGAGGAGTTCTGGGGACATACAGAAGTAAGGACTGAGGTTGTTCAGGATAACCAGTATGTCAATTTGGTGTTTGACGCCGCGGGACCTGAACTGCATTATACTGTCAATGAAGCACCTAATGATGATGCGAACCGGTTTTATAAATTATTGAGGATGCTGATGAGCCATTGTGGGATGGTTGTGAGAGTCCACCATTTTGTCCGCAGTTCTTCAGCTGTTGAATCTGAAATCAGAGCACACTTTGAGCGAGGCTTGTTTTGACTCTTTCTGTTCAGTGGTGAAAAGCATGTTGCCAAAAAGTGAGAAGTTGCCAGAAATTACTACCGTGCAAAGAGGATGGTTAATGAGCTTGGATTGGGATATGTGAAAATAAATTCTTGCCCGAACCATTGTATGTTGTATTACAAGGGCACGAAAATACCAATCATGTTCTCTTTGTGGGCATCCCCGGTTCAAGCCAAAGAGAGGTGGCAATGGCAGTACGAGGGGGAGAGATGTACCGTACAGTCACTTCGTTACTTCCTCTCACCCCTAGATTACAACGATTGTATATGTCATCAAAGACAGCTAGACACATGATGGCATGCAGACAGAGTTCGACATAGAGAAGAGAAGATGACACACCCTGCTGATGCTGAGGCTTGGATACATTTTGACCGCACTCATTCGACCTTTGCAATGGAGGTGAGGAATGTGAGGCTTGGATTATGTACAGATGGATTCAATCCATTTGGTAGTAGAGCAGCCCCTTACTCTTGTTGGCCGGTATTTGTTACCTCATACAACCTTCCACCAAACTTGTGTATGAAGCATCCATATCTATTCTTATCGCTACTCATCCCTGGGCCAAAATCTCCAAGTCAAAATTTGGATGTATATTTGAGGCCGCTCATTGATGAGCTGAAGTTATTATGAACTGATGGTGTTGTCACTTACGATGCCCACCGGAAGCAAAATTTCAACATGAGGGCTGCTATACTTTGGACAATTAGTGACTTTCCTGCATATGGCATGTTGTCAGGTTGGAGCACACATGGGCGTCTGGCTTGTCCATATTGTATGGAGGATACAAAGTCATTCAAATTGATTAATGGAAGAAAGCCATGCTGGTTTGACTGTCACCGTCGATTTCTACCAGATGATCATCCATTTCGACGACAAAGGAACACCTTTCGAAAGGGCACAATTGAACTAGAAGGACCATCTACACGGCTGTCTGGTAGAGAAATACAGAGACGTTTGAGATACTTTCCACATACACCGACAGACAGTAGGGATGAGCAACCATTCCCTGGATTTGGGAAAGATCACAATTGGACAAAAAAATCAATATTCTGGGAACTACCATATTGGTCAACTCTGTTGATACGGCATAACTTGGACGTGATGCATGTGGAGAAAAATGTGTTTGATAATGTGTTTAACACTATGATGAATGTGAAGGGGAAAACAAAAGATACTGTAAAGTCTCGTATGGACCTACAAGAAATATGTAGAAGACCTGAGTTAGAGTTGCAAGAGGTTAACACAAACTATTTAAAGCAAAAGCAACTTATGTGCTTGGACCAGGACAAGTAAAGGAGGTGTGTCAGTGGTTGCAACAGTTACGATTTCCAGACGGTATGTGTCCAACATTGCTCGGTCTGTGAAAATAGATGAGGGAAAATTATATGGACTGAAGAGCCATGATTGCCGTATCTTCATGCAATGGTTGATTCCCTTAGCATTCCGTGATATGTTGGATAAACCTATTTGGGGGCCTTAACTGAGTTGAGCCGCTTCTTTAGAACCTTATGTGCATCAGAAGTTGCAGTAGATGAGGTGCAGAAGCTTGAGCAGTCCGTAATCAGTACAATCTGTCAATTAGAGAAAATATTCCTCCAGCATTCTTCGATTGTATGGAACACTTAATCATTCACCTACCATATGAAGTCCAAGTTGGTGGTCCTGTACAATATCGATGGATGTATCCTTTTGAAAGTATATATATATATACATTTTTTTGTGTGTCCTTGTTTAGTATTGAGTTGTTTTTACAGATGCATGTTCAATCTCAAGAAGAAGGTTCAAAACAAAGCTAAGGTGGAGGGTTCTATTTCTGAAGCGTATATTTCAGAGGAGATTTCAAACTTCTCATCAATGTACTTTGAACCTCACATCCAAACACATATACCGGCGCCACCGCAAATGATTGGGGGACAACTTGGTGCACCTAATCAGTTGTCTATATTTAAATATCCTGGGCGTGCATTCGGTAGTAGCCGAAAATGAATTTTGGAAGATCAAGAGCAAGATGCCGCACAAATATATATCCTTTTGAATTGTGTGGAGATTGAACCATATATCGAGTAAGTGTAGTTAGATATTGGTGAAAAAAAAATCATGTGCATTCAATGTGTAACTGTGTAATTTTGATATTCGTAGGCTATTTGATAGGAGTTACTACAACATAATCCACATCTCAGTGATGCTAAGGTCGAGAAGAACATGAACAAAAATTTGATGTATGGTTGAAAGCATTGGTAAGGACCACGTCTTCTGTTTTTACCATACAAAGAAGATTGACTATATGTTTAAGGTATTTTTATTATCTTGAATATTCAATAGGTGAGACAAGGTCATGTCAGCGACAACAGAATACGTGAATTAGTTACGGTCCGACAAAGCATGTACAATGTTATAATGGGTATATTGTCAATGGTTACCGATTCCATACAAATGAATACGGTCTACAAAATTCGACAATGAACAGTGGAGTGTGTGTGAAAGGTAGTACTTATGCTGAAAATGAACTTGACTATTATGGTATCTTAGAGGAGGTCATGGAGTTGACTTACTTGGGAATAGATAATACAGTAATATTATTCAAGTGCCATTGGTTTGATCCCACAAAAACAAAAGTTGATAAAATATCATGCATTGTTGATGTGAAGCATAAGTCAAGGTTGAGAACATATGAACCTTTTATATTGGCAGCACAGGCCCAACAAGTCTATTATGCTACATATCCAACAATGAGGAGGTCTGACATACATGAATGGTGGGATGTATGTAAAGTCAATCTAAGTTGTTTCCTGAGTATCAATTAGAGGAGGATGAGAATGTTGAAGAACAGACAAATGATGATTATTTCCAGGCAGATGATATAGATGACCTCCCATACGATCATGATATTGCATATGGGTTGTATGACAACATTTCATTGCGTGATGAAGCATTACAAGCAGAAGAAGTTGATCCAAAAGAACTACCACAGCAAGCTCGAACCATGCAAGAAGATGATTATGATGATGATGATGATGAGGAGGAGGAGGAGGAGGAGGAGGAGGAAGAAGATGAAGAAGAAATTGAAACTGAAGCTAGTGATGAATTAGGTTATGATACATCATTAGACGGTGATGAAATGGATACGTAAATAGAATTGGTATGTGATTTAATGGATACAAATTAATGATGAAATTAATATATCATTTGATGGTCTCATACTTTATGTTAATTTAATAAACAACAGGTATGGCTCGCGGAGGTCGACCAGCTCGAGGACGCGAGGTCATATATACTTCAGATATGAAAATTAATATTTTTTTTGAATATTATTACATTATTACTTAAGTCTAATCTTCCCTTATTTTTTCTACAGGTTCACACTCCGCACAGAGGCATCGCCTTCCTCCTCCTACTACGACTCCTTCCACCAGCGTTTACATTTTACATAAATTCTATTCGTAATTATATTTGTAATTATTGAAGTCTAATCATCCCTCATTTTTTTCAACAGGTTCACACTCCGCTACGGGGCACCACCTTCCCCCTCCTACCCACCCTTCCATCAGAGGTTTACATTTTACATAAATTTTATTTGCAATTGAATTATAATTATTGTAATCTAATCATTTTTTTTTACAGGTTCACACTCTGCTACGGGGCACCACCTTCCCCCTCCTACCTACCAGCTCCTTCCATCAGAGATTTACATTTTACATAAATTTTATTTGCAATTAGAATTATAATTATTGTAATCTAATCATTTTTTTTTACAGGTTCACACTCCACTCAGGGGCATCGCGCTCCCCCTCGTACTACGACTCCTTCCATCAGAGGTTTACATTTTACATAAATTTTATTTGCAATTAGAATTATAATTATTGTAATCTAATCATTTTTTTTTACAGGTTCACACTCCACTCAGGGGCATCGCACTCCCCCTCGTACTACGACTCCTTCCATTAGAGGTTTACATTGTACATAAATTCTATTCGCAATTATAATTATAATTATTGTAATCTAATCATTCTTTTTTTTTTTTTTTACAGGTTCACACTTCACTCAGGGGCACCGCCCTGCTACAGTCCCCCTTCCGCCTCCTACTATGACCCCCATTTCGGATCCTACTATAGCCCCCAATCTGCCTCCTACTACGGCCCCCATTCAGCCTTCTACTACAGCTCCCCCTCCTACTACAGTTCCACCGACTGTTATGGCCTCCCCTCAGACTCCAAGCTCAATAGGTCATTCTGGTTTTGGGCAGTCGTCAGAGCCTGAGACACGATGCTTGATCACATTGCTGTACACTAGTAGCTACCCGTAAGTATTTAATTATTCATTTTATACATTTATGTCTGTAACACAATATTTCTTTCTAACTTTAAATAATAATGCCCAGCATGAAGTTCGAGCCACCAGAAGTGACACGATAGATCACAAAATCCTTGCTCCACCATCTCCCAGGGCCAGTGGCACAGTGGAGGGACTATCCGAGGGACGTCCTCGACAGCCTCTTCCAATCATTTTTGGTATGTTATATTTAATTTTAATTTAAAGTAATTTGTTACTAAGATAGCATCAATTTATACAGTGCACTTATCGCTTCGCGACTGCGAAGTAAGAGGAGGATGCGCGGATAGCCTGGGAAAAGGTTGCAGGGAGACGTTTTTCTGATTACCTTACCAGAAGAAGGAGTTGGCAAAGAGGGCAATGGGTGGGGTGGCTGATCCACTCCAATGGAAGGCCCACGGCCCTCCTGCGATCAGGAAAGACTATTGGGATGCTATGTGCGACCAGTGGCACACAAGAGTACCAAGCACGGTCGGCATTGCTACACAAAATCGGGCTAAAATGCCCGAGGCTAGTTTGCATACCAGTGGCTCCATCACCTTTGGATGCCACAAGAAAAGAATGGTAATCATTAATTTTATAATTTAAAATTTATAAGATTTATATAACATTAATTTTCTTTCATAATTTGCAATTGTAGGAGTAGGAGACAGGTGGCCCTGTAGCCTACACAGAGCTATTCCGTCGTACACATAACGTAAGGAATCAGGAGAATTTGTCTCACAGAGGGCGAAAGAAGTGGTGGTATATACTTCTTCTTATGGTACTTATCAACATAACATTTTAACTAATGCATTCTAACAATTTGATTTTTTTTTCTTGCTTAGGAGTCATACGAGCAACAATTAATAGAGCGGCATGGTGATGACTCCTCTCAACATCCACAATTCGATGCCTCAGCTTGGTTGGTTGCGACTGGTCACAAAGAAAGGTCGAGTGTTCGGATTTGGCACTGGGATGGATGCTGGTGGAGTCATCAACTCTACTATGGAGTCAGGGTGCTCCGCGGCATCCTACAGCTATACACAGTCGCCACCACCACCGCAGCAGCCTACTGAGCTCCCTGACCACTACTGTAGTGCATTTATAAAACAGTTGGACAACTGGTTTGATCGGACAGTTGTCCCCTCTCCATGCGATGGGGGTGGCATTTCCACATCCACCTCCACCTCCATCTGCTGCAGACTTCGGTCAGGTGAGTATATTATGTTTTACTTCTATTTTATAATGTTCAAGCATAGAGAGAATATAAAAAAAACTAAGTTGCAACATCTGGACGGAGTTTTTTGATGTTGTGCATCATGACTACTTTATATGCTTTGGGGCCATTTCTTTTTTGGTAGGATTGAAATGAGGGTGCCATAGCTTTCTCCATGCATTCCTCTGAAAACTTTATATGAGATTAAGGATTAGGTGATATGCAGATTTAGTATTATTTTTCCATCACTGCTAGGATCCAACATGTATGCTTTAATCATCACAAAGACAAAAGCCTCTATGTACTCATTCTGCATCTCTCTGTCATTAGTTTCCAAATCTGATGAACGTACTCATTGTCCACTTATCTGATCTTTGCCAAGAAAAAAGAATAAACAACGTCGAACCCATCGTCTATAGGTACTCATCAAGGACAAGCAATTACATCATCTAACTAAAAGATGTTAGGAGCAAACCCAGAATGTCCCCATTTAGCATTACTGGAAACCTTGCTGGCAGGATGTTATTCTAGAAAGAAACAAGTGCTTCTTGTGCATACCACAATGCATTGGACATAATTACTGACCAGAGAACCAAGGATCCAACAGTCCAACTAGATGTTTAATACAAGTAATAACCTAGTTGTACAAGTAGGAAAAAACTTTGTTGATGCTACATTTATCATCCCGTTAGCATATGAGACTTTCATTGCTCATGGGCCCATGACAGTAGGAAGAAGAAGAAGTAAGAACTATATCAAAGAATGGGTAGGCAGCAGAAAACAGCTGAGCAAGAGAAATAGAATTACAGAATTTATTTTCAGTAAACTGGTAACAATAATTTACACAGAACTGCCATCTAGGATCACCGCTAGAAATGTACATGATAATTTTTTAGTAAAAATAGCATTACATAATGAAAATCTTCTGAATTTGCATTACATAATGAAAATCTTCTGAATTTGCTATTTTACATCGACAACAAGTATGTTTTGAAGGATCTTTTTAGTTTTAAGTCTCTCAAATCCTTTAGAATTAGCTTTTAATAATCTACAAGTTTGTTAATGTGAAATAATCTCTTATTTCTTCTTCATATTCATACATGTCTAATAATTATTTTTTGCTTGTAGGCCGTTGGAGAACAGGCTAACAGTGATGCAGATGTCGAAGACCACGAGACTCATCTTGCAGACGATTAAGAGTCTTGTCATTTGACTTCTCCATTCTTATCTTCTTCGTTATCTATGTAAATATTTTTGTGACTTGTTGCAATATTGATAGATTTTAAATTAGTGTGAAATGTTTAAATTTTATTCATATTGTAAAATGATTGCTTATCTCTTCTTCATAACATATGTCTAATAATTATTTTGTGCTTACAGACCATTGGAAAATAGCTTAGCAGCGACGCAGATGGTGACGGTCATAAGACTCGTTTTGTAGAGGATTAACAGTCTCGTCATATGAATTTTCTATTTTTATCTTCTTCATTCTATGTAAACACTTTTGTAATTTGTTGTCAAAAGTTTAATAGATATTTGTGTTAGTGTGAAATGTTTAAATTTTACTTATGTGATTTTGGTGTTGTGAATGGTGATTGTGATATATTTAAATTTTAGTTAATTGTTATATGAATTGTATACAGGTGTATAAATTGTAACAGGTGTAAAAAATCAATATATTTATAGAAATTATTATTATTTATTTTATTTAGTTAGCGACGGAATAAATCCGTCGCTAACATCTACAGCTGCTTCAGCTACACCGTTTGGTTACAAAGTGGTCGCTAAGCCGTCGCTAATTTAGAGACGGAATAGCGACGGAATTTAAGCTGTCGCTGGTATTGGTAGCCGCCTAAATTAGCGTCAGCTTTCACGACAACTGGTTACCGTCGCTAATCCGTCGCTATTGGCGACGGCGTTATGACTGCCGCCCGCCTGCCGACTAAATCCGTCGCTATGCTGTCGCTAGTCTGTCGCTAAATAGTTTAGCGACAGAATAGCGACGGATTTAGTCTGTCGCTAAAAAATCTTTTTCTTGTATATTACATGTTAAGAATAATTTTTTTAAATTCGTAGTCATAAATTTTCTGGTCAAAGCAAACATATTCCTGCAAAACATCAAAAAAAATGATCAACAATCTGGAAAGATACAAGCAGAGCAATGTAAATTTTTGAACTGCTAAATAACCAGGTCATTTCACCTAAAAAGCGATTTGTTTCGCGTCAAAAAGTGGAAATCAAAATTTTCAACTCTGTATAAGATAATGAAAGTTAAACCAGTGAGTAATCAGGAGGTCTTGCATCTAATCAATGTGATCTCTTGCACTGAAAAGTGAGATTTAACTAACTTATTTTTGTATTTTTTCCGAGCCAAAATTCAAGCAAATCAAAAGACGGGATAGAAAAGCTTAAGATCTTAATCAAGTTCATGTATACTGAGTTTAGACCTATTATTTTACATTGTGTTAAACTTAAAGCTCCTACATCCTTTTAAATATTTCTACTCTTCATATAGGTCACTTTACTTCACATTTGCATCATTATTTTAACTACATTCAGATCATTATATTTTTGTTATACCTTGTGTTGAGTGTGTCTTTGTGATTAAACTTTGTGGCACAATACTAACAACACAATCATTTCTCTCATTTGACAATATCACTTTGCCTCACTTATTTTGATTACTTCTGAACCATTCATTTCCTACATTTCATTTCTTGATCTCCTACAATCTTTGTTTCTATCTCTTGCCTAACTTTTTGATGCTGTCAAAAAGGGGAGAAAGTTCCTTAAAGGAGGAGAAAGTAAAAGTTTCTAGGGGGAGAAAGTTCTTTATGGGGAGAAAGTTCAAGGGTGTATATGGTCAAGGGGAGTTATTGCAGTCAAGGGAGTCAGGTTATTGGGAGACTGTGCATATGTTTTGTCATCATCAAAAGGGGGAGATTGTTGGGTTGAGTGTGTTTTGGAATTTCCTAAAGTTGTATTTTAATGATGACCAATGAACATCACTCATACTTTGATTTGATGATGACATATTGTGATTTTAATGATGACATATTGTGATTTTATGATGACATATTGTGATTTTAATGATGACATATTGTGTTTTGATGATGACATATGTGATTTTATGATGCATAATGATGACATATTGTGATTTTGATGATGATATTGTGATTTTAATGATTTGTGATTTTAATGATGACATATTGTGATTTTGATGATGACATGTTGAACATGTTATACATTTTACATATCACAATAATGCTTAGACAACATATTTTTGATGTTTAATATCTCATATTTTAATGATAATATCTTGTATTAATTATTTACACTTTATATTTTCAGGTTTACACAAATTTGTCTCAAGTGGTGTCGACACAGTCCACCTGTGTGTTGACACGGTCTGCCTGTGTGTTGACACGATCTGCTTGTGTGTTGACACAGTTTGTCAGTCGTGTCGACACACTCAATGGTCAGGTCGACACTAGTCCCAGATTCCAGAAGACCCAGTTGCCAGACTGGAACAATGTTTCGACACAGCCAGTGAGTGTGTCGACACTAGACCCAGTTCCCAGAAGACCAGTTTTGCGCAAATGGGACAGTGTGTCGACACACTCCCTGGTGGTGTCGACACAGTCCACCTGAAACTCAAAAATGCGAATTTTTCTGGACACGTGGCTGCTTGGGAATTAGGGGATTTGACCTAGGTTTCTGTACCCATGCACCCTAAGGAACTTTATGGACATATGGGGCTATAAATACCCATGTTCCTTGTACCCCAAGGGCAAAAGAGCCCATACACTTCCATAAGAAGATTTTTGGCGGCCAAAGGGGGCTTTCCAGATCTTGCTCCATCTCCAGAAGTTGCAGGTCATCCTTTCAAGAGGAAGGATGTGGGAATCAAGGGGAATCTCTGGAGAGAAGCTTGTTGTGCTAGGCAAGGGAGCAGATCCAACTGAAGAGGCGCAGGAGAAGAAAGATTTCTGGCATTTCAGATGCCATCAAAGCAGAGCATCGCCAATTGAGGAGAATCTCCATCGATTTCCATCAAGGCTCCTCAATTGAAGCGTCTGCAAGGCCTCTTCATCGAAGAACACTCATTCTACATTCATTTCTCACTTCAGAGTTTGTTCTTCATTATTTCGTCTATGAGATTTGTGCATGAAGTTCTGCGTAAATTTCTGTGTACGAATTTGTCTTGAATCAGATCATTGCTAGAGGATCTAATTTCTGTTGTCTTTGATCTAGCTTGTGTTTTGGGAGCCGTCGAGCTCTGGTTTGTGAGTCGTCGCACTCACGATGTGGTTTGAGCCGTCGTGCTCAATTTTGAGTCGTCGTGCTCCGGTTATTGTTTGAGCTATCGTGCTCAGTTTGTGAGTCGTTGAACTCAAGGTTGTTTGGAGTCGTCATGCTCCGGTGTGTGTTGTACTCTTTTGAGTAGTGGAGCCTCACTGTGTGAGGGGTGGATGTAGGAATCACATGGTGTGATTTTTGAACCACCTAAAAATCCTATGTGCAATGGTTTGATCTTCTTGTCTGTGCTAGATGCTTGCATAGGATTTTGCACTAACACTATTTGTTGAATTGCTTCACACATCATCTACACACACTCACACTTCATATCAGTAAATTGTTTGGGTGAATTGATCTTTGATTCGAAGCATTTTTTTTTAAATTGCTTGAGCTTCCGCATTAATTGGTGTCAGATCTATTCAACCCCCCCTTCTAGATCTGATCCATCCACCCATTCGATCTGTAACGACCCGAGAACCAACCCTCGGCCCACGTCGAGGACCCGATTTTCGCGGTCGCCGCCAACGAACCAAGGGGACCCGGAAGAGCTATAACACGGATCTGACAGGATATGTACGGAAGTAAACGTCAACTGCTAAGCTAGAAACGTACAAGCGAAAACAAGAAAGTAAAGCGAGACCGCTGCGTACCGCTCTAAGTACAGTCCCAACGCACGCACACTAGTACAAGTAAGGAAAGGGGAGAGACAAGTCCCTTAGGGGCATACCCCAGGGTGACTTACACTGAGAGGGGAACCACTGCTAGCTACGAGGACCAAGACTACCGCCCCGTCTCCTCCGCCGACGCGCACCCCGCCGCTGCTGGGAAGACTCACCTGGAAAACAGAGGGATGAGCTTCACAACAGAAGCTCAGTAAAGACTACCAATCTCCTACTGACTCTAAACAGCAAGGAACATATACAACAATTAATAAGGAAAGACGGAAGTTGATATCTTTCTACCTACAAAAGGAAGTGCGGAAGCGAAGCTAAAGCTAACACGGTACGGAAATTACTCTCGGTCGGAAACCCCGTACGACTGCTCGTCGTGACCACACACGGCTAGTAAAACACAGACAGAGGGAACTCCGCCTGGACAGGAACACTAGCTACAGGAACAACACCACTAGTCAGACGGTCAGGTGCGTCCACAGACGTCTTATCCTCGACCTAGGTCCTGGCTCTCGCGTCTCGTCAGAGCGAGGTAGGACACAAGTACAACAACAGTAACCGCCGTAGTCTGGCCAGACTACGGTCCCACGCCTGACCTCTCCAAACGGTTCCGGGGCCGTAGGAGCGAGGCAGTGAGAAGAAGACTGGTTGGCCTGCGCCGGGTAGAACTCCAAACTGTCCTCGGCGTCCCAGACCAACCACGAGAGCTCTGCAAGCGACTCACACGCCACTGTCCTAACCACCGTTTTCCCCTTAGCTCCAGAGTCCGCCTAGGTGGCTGCCAACTCGAGCACACTCGTAGCCCGGAGTACTCCTCAACAGGCTCCCGAGGACGGGGGTCCCAGGTAACGGTAACAACCTCTCGCACGGGACAAGCCCTCAAGTGCCGCGCACCGGCGAACGACTAGTGTGAGACCGTACTAGGGAACTAGCACAGGTGCCACGGTACAGTAAAGTGAAAACGGAAGCGGCGGAAGCACAACCTACCTCTGGGCTGAGAAGGCGACATAGGCCTGTCACCTTCTCAATGCGACATAGGCCATGTCGCCTTCTGAATGCGACATAGCCCCTGTCGCATTCTCAATGCGACATAGCCCCTGTCGCATTACCAGTCAGAAGGCGACACAGGGTATGTCTTCAGGCCAGTCGGGGTTCCGGAGATTCTTCTTCTGGGAACCTCCCCGAAACGGGAGAAACGCTACACGGCGAGGGAGGGGAGCATGCTTCTCATGCTAGGAAGCTAGTAAGCATTCAAACCACCCTCAAACACCCAAGAACATGGATTCTACGCTCGAGGAAAACCTCACTCACACGAGCATGGAAACTCACACTCCCAACCCCCAAACTACAAGGAAAACACGCTTTGCAGGGGAAGGGGAGCATGCTTAGGGCGAGAGGATCAAGAGTCCCTACCTCCACGCGAAGAACGAATCCCGTTGGGGCCTTCTCGTAGGTAGAAACGTCTCCTCCTCGCACCGCACGGCACGAACGCGCCACCCTGCATGAACGGAGCGACACCCTCCTCAGCACGGCCGCCTCAACATGGGGGAGGCACCCCCAACACACCGCCGGAACTCCGAGAGGGCGAGAGAGGAGAGAGGGGGAAAGGAAAAAGCGAGAGAGGGAGAAGAGCTCGGGCGCGCCCGGGCTTTAAGCCACGGTCCTGAGAAGGACACACCTTGTGTCGCATTGGGAACCAGAAGGCGACACACCCCCCGTCGCAACCCACTGACAACGGTCAAATCTCGGAATTCGAAAAAGTGAAGGCGACAGCCATCTTGTCGCGTTCACCCGACACCGCCAGAGCCGTACTGACACAAAGGACGCCTGTCACGTCTGTCAGACTGGGTCTGGGCGACGCGATGGGAAGGCGACATAGGCCATGTCGCCTTCAAGAAGGCGACATACCCCATGCGCCATCCATCAAACCAGAAGGCGACAGTGGGTATGTCTCTTCAAGAAGGTGACATACCCCCTGTCGCAATCCCAAACAGAACCAGAACTTGATGCGATCGGAACCACGTCGCGACAGTCGCCCTGCCGCGACCCAGAGGACGGGGCCAAGGGCCCAAGGGGGCCGGGGTGTTACAACCCTCCCTCCTTAAGACATTTCGTCCTCGAAATGAAAACAACTCGGTCTCAACCCGGAAGATGACAAAAGGGGGGATCACCACATACCGATCAATCAAACAAGTAAGGAAACTGCTCCTGCATTTCATCCTCGCGCTCCCAAGTGGCCTCGCCACCGACACGGTTCTGCCAAACGACCTTAACCAGCGGAATCTGCTTCCTGCGCAACTGCTGAACTCTGCGGTCGACAACACTAACTGGGTACTCTGGCACTGACAAATCTGGCGCTACTTCTAGCTGCGAGTAGTCCAACACGTGCGAAGAGTCTGCAACGTATCTCCTGAGCTGCGAAACGTGGAAAACGCTGTGCACACCTGCTAGCTCTGCCGGAAGACTCAGCCTGTACGCCACCTCGCCGACCCTCTCAGAAATGGGAAGGGCCCAATATATCTGGGACTGAGCTTTCCCCTCTTACCAAACCTCATGACCCCTTTGGTCGGCAGACCCGCAGGAAGACAAGGTCACCACGCTGAACTGTAGCGGTCTCCTGCGGACATCCGCATAACCCTTCTGCCTGCTCTGTGCTGCCCGAAGCCTCTGCCTGACCAAACTGACTGTCTCTGCACACTGCTGCACTAACTCTAGCCCCAAAAGCTGCCTCTCACCACCTCGAACCAGTGAAGCGGTGTCCTGCACGGGCGACCATACAAAGCCTCGTATGGCCCATTCCGATGCTCGAGTGATAACTGTTGTTATACGCGAACTCTACCATCGGAAGGTGAGACTCCCAAGTGCCGCTCCAGTCTAACAGCACGCTCTCAGCATATCCTCCAGTGTCCGAATGGTCCGCTCTGACTGACCGTCTGTCTGAGGGTGGTACGCTGTGCTGAACTTCAACTCTGTACCCAGTGCTCTCTGAAGACTACGCCAAAACCCTGACGTGAACCTCGGATCTCTGTCTGAAACGACTGAAACTGGGATCCCGTGCAACGAAACAACTATGTCCACGTATAGCCTGGCTAACCTGTCCACTGACCACGACATCCTGATCGGAAGAAAGTGCACTGCCTTGGTCAAACGGTCCACAATCACCCAAATACCATCATGCCTCTGCGGGGTACGGGGCAAACCAACCACAAAGTCCATGGTAATGTCGTCCCACTTCCACTCAGGAATGGGCAACGGCTGCAACTCACCACCAGGACGCTGATGCTCGGCCTTCACCTGTTGACAGGTAAGGCACCGAGCAACAAACTCTGCCACGCCCCTCTTCATCCCTGGCCACCAGAAGAACCTCCTCAAGCAATGGTACATCTTGGTGGAGCCAGGATGAACAACATACCTCGATCTGTGAGCCTCTGACAAAACCGCCTGGCGCCTCCTCAGGAACGTACAAGCGGCCTCTGAATCTGACCTCACTATCCTCGCTGAGCTCTACATCTGGCATCCGCAAAATGTCTGCCAACTGAGGGTCTGCCTGCTGGGCCTGCAACACCTGCCGGAACACCGACGGCCTGACTGACAAACTGCTCGCCACTGCACGGTCTCTGGTCCTCGACGGAACAAACACTCCCTGGGACAGCTCCTCGAACAGCCTCCACTCTCTGACCATCAGCGAACTCAGGCGCACGCGCCTACTTAAAGCATCGGCTACAACGTTAGCCTTTCCTGGATGATAGGAAAGGGTTAGGTCATAGTCCTTCAAATACTCCATCCAACGGCGCTGCCTCAAGTTCAGATCCCTCTGGGTGAAGATGTACTGCAAACTCTGGTGATCGGTGAAGATCTGAAAAGCCTCGCCATACAGGTAGTGCCTCCACAACTTGAGAGCGTACACCACTGCTGCCAGCTCCAAGTCGTGGGTGGGATAGTTCTCCTCATGCTTCTTGAGCTGCCGAGAAGCATAGGCAACGACCCCACCATGCTGCATCAGCACGGCACCCAAACCTGACCTCGACGCATCGGTGTAAACCACGAACCCACCGGTGCCCGATGGCAAGACCAACACTGGCGCTGAAGTCAACCTCGTCTTCAGCTCCAAGAAACTCTGCTCACAGTCCTCTGACCAAACAAACCTGGTGTCCTGCCTCGTCAACCGAGTCAACGGTGCTGCAATCTTGGCGAAATCCTAAATGAACCTCCGGTAGTAACCTGCCAGACCCAGAAAACTGCGGACCTTTGCAACTGATGTGGGTTGCTCCCACGACAACACGGCCTCAACCTTCGCCGGATCCACTGCCACACCAGAACCCGAGATCATGTGCCCGAGGAAGTGCACCTCGCTCAGCCAAAATTCGCACTTGTCGAACTTGGCGTAAAGACGGTGACTCCGCAGGGTCTCCAGCATGATCCTCAGGTGCTCCTCGTGCTCCTCTTCAGAAGACGAGTAGACCAGAATATCATCAACAAAAACAACAACAAAGCGGTCTAGGTACTCACTGAACACCCTATGCATCAGATCCATGAATGCTGCAGGTGCGTTCGTCAGCCCAAACGGCATCACGACGAACTCAAAGTGACCGTACCTGGAACGGAAAGCCGTCAAACCAACATCTGACTCTCTGATCCGCAGCTGGTAGTAGCCGGATCTCAAGTCGATCTTCGAGAAAACTCGGGCCGATTGCAACTGATCAAACAAATCATCAATTCTCGGCAACGGGTACCTGTTCTTCACAGTGACCTGGTTCAACTGCCGATAATCGATGCACAAACGAAGACTACCATCCTTCTTCCTCACGAACAAAACAGGCGCACCCCACGGCGAACGGCTCGGACGAAT
This sequence comes from Colocasia esculenta, assembly GCA_014218235.1. Classification (NCBI taxonomy): domain Eukaryota; kingdom Viridiplantae; phylum Streptophyta; class Magnoliopsida; order Alismatales; family Araceae; genus Colocasia; species Colocasia esculenta. The sequence continues at coordinate 20,394,150 of CM024760.1, read as the reverse complement.
GAAGCCCAACTCAAGCAACTCCTGCAGCTGGCGCTTCAACTCACGCAGCTCTGCCGGGGCCATCCGGTAGGGTGCCTTGGACAAAGGCATCGTACCAGGCAAAAGCTCGATGGAGAACTCTACCTCTCGCTCAGGCGGCAACCCAGGTAGATCCTCCGGAAACACGTCAGAAAACTCAGAAACAACTGGCACATCAAAAACTGAAGACCCGCTAGGCTCCAAGGAACAAACCGAAGCAAGGTAAGCAACGCAGCCATCACGGATCAAACGACGAGCCTTACAGAAAGAAATGAACGGCCGACGGGTAGACCGGATACCTCGAAAGCAGAGAACAGGGCTCCAGGTATCTCGAACCGAACGGTCTTCCTCTGACAATCAACCACGGCTGAGTGAGCCTCCAACCAGTCCATGCCCAGGATGACGTCGAAGTCGCAAAGTTGCAGCGCGTACAACCTGGCCGGCAACTGGTGACCCTCAACCTCGACTGTCACACCCTCCAGGTAACCGAAGGAACGCATGTAGTCACCGGACGGGAGATCGACCAATACGTCACACTGCCTCTCGGGTGTGTGACAAGCAAGAGACTTGTAAAACTCCTCGGAAGCAAAACACAAGGAAGCACCGAGATCAACCAAAACACGAGCAGCTCTGCCAAGGATAGGTAGAGTACCTATCACCAGGTTCGATGCCTCTGCCTGCTCCCGGGTGAGCGCCATCACGCGACCACGACCACGTCCACGCTGCGGCGCCTGCTGGGGCTGCTGCTGCGGCGACTGCTGCTGCTGCTGCTGCTGCTGGTACGGCAGGTACTGCTGCGGCTGCGGGAACTGCTGGACCTGCTGCTGGTACTGCCCTCTCTGCTGCTGAGGCGGTGCCTGCTGCTAGGGAGGGTACTGGTACTGAGGTGGCTGCTGCGCGTACTGTACCGGCTGCTGCTGCTGCGGAGCTTGCCCCCTAGGGCAATCCCTCCTAAAGTGGCCTGGCAAGCCACAAGTGTACTACACTGGCTCCTGACTGCCCTGCTCAGCACCCTGCTGTACTGACTGCTCTGCAAACCTGGACTGACGTCTCTGCTGACGGCTCCGTCCACCCCCGCGAGTAGACAACTTCCTGAACTGCGAGCGAATTCCAGAGCTACCGGAACTGCCCGAGCCTGAGGAAGAGGAAGTCGCACTACCGCGGCTGCCTGCTGGACGCTGGTACGGCGAGGACCTGGAAGAGGCTCCTCCCTGCTGCTGCTGCTGCTACTGAGGCTGCCAAGCCTCCCTATCCAAGGCGGTGGCCTTCGCCACGGCCTCTCCCAAGGTGGTACACATGTGTGCCGTCACACCCCACCTCAGGTCTGGTCTCAGCCCTGCTATAAACCTCTCTGCACAAGCCTGGTCACTGCCTGCTACATGAGGCACATGCCTCAACAACCGGACAAACCTCTGGTGGTACTGAGAAACTGTGAGGTCGCCCTGCACCAACTCGTGGAACTGGTCCCGTCTCTCACGTCGAGCGTAGTCGGGGAAGTACTCGCCGTGGAAGACCTTTGAAAACTGCTGCCAAGAGATCTGGTCCAACCGCTGCCCCTGGAAGTGAGTCTGCCTCTGAACTCTCCACCACTCATGGGCTGCTCCCTTGAGCTGGTATACTGCCAAACGAACCTGATCCTCCTCAACGCAATCCATAGTCTCGAAGATGCGCTCCAACTCATGGGTCCAGCTCTCTGCCTTATCTGGATCATACTCACCGTGGAACATCGGTGGGCGAAGACGCAGGAACCTCTCAAGGAGAGCGGTCCTCGCCTCCGATACCGCTGCCCTCCGCTGACCGGACCGGGTACTCCCAGTACCTGACCGCTGCTGGCGGACTGGCTGTTCCACCTCTGGCTCCACCTCCTGCTGCTCTGGTACGGCTGGGGGAGGTACTGGAAACTGACCACCTGCTGCTACCTGCCCGGGCTGCCACGCTCCCTGGTACATAGCTCTGAAGAATTGCTCGGCCATGGGAAACCAGTCTGCATACTGCTGAGGCTGAGGGTGGTACTCCTGCTGCTGCTGCCCACCTGCTGCCGCTGCTTCTGCTGCTGCTGCCTGTGCACCCTGAGGCTGTGCCACTGACTCCTCCACGGACACCTCCTCCTGAACCTGCCCCTGAGCGGGCATGTCGGACTCATCCTGCTGCTCAACTAGCTGCCTAGCCTGACTGCGCCTACGCGGAGCCATGACCTACACGGCAACACAACTGACAAAGGTTACAAATACCTCTCGGGCGGCTAGCAGTGTACTTGTACTATTGTTGGGACTTACTGTTGCAGTTTAGATCCACTACAAGTCCTGTCAGACCAAGCTCTGATACCAACTGTAACGACCGAGAACCCGACCCTCGGCCCACGCCGAGGACCCGATTTTCGCGGTCGCCGCCCACGGACCAAGGGGGACCCGGAAGGGCTATAACACGCGTCTGACAGGATATGTAACGGAAGTAAACGTCAACTGCTAAGCTAGAAGCGTACAAGCGGAAACAGGAAAGTAAAGCGAGACCGCTGCGTACCGCTCTAAGTACAGTCCCAACGCACGCACACTAGTACAAGTAAGGAAAGGGGAGAGACAAGTCCCTTAGGGGCATACCCCGAGGGTGACTTACACTGAGAGGGGGAACCACTGCTAGCTACGGGGACCAAGACTACCGCCCCGTCTCCTCCGCCCGACACGCACCCTGCCGCTGCTGGGAAGACTCACCTGGAAAACAGAGGGATGAGCTTCACAACAGAAGCTCAGTAAGGACTACCAATCTCCTACTGGCTCTAAACAGGCAGAGGAACATATACAACATTAATAAAGGAAAGATGGCAGTTGATATCTTTCTACCTACAAAAGGAAGTGCGGAAGCGAAGCTAAAGCTAACACGGTACGGAAAGTACTCTCGGTCGGAAACCCGTACGACTGCTCGTCGTGACCACCACACGGCTAGTAAAACACAGACAGAGGGAACTCCGCCTGGACAAGGAACACTAGCTACGGGAACAACACCACTAGTCAGACGGTCAGGTGCGTCCACAGACGTCTTATCCTCGACCTAGGTCCTGGCCCTCACGTCTCGTCAGAGCGAGGTAGGACACAAGTACAACAACAGTAACCGCCGTAGTCTGGCCAGACTACGGTCCCACGCCTGACCTCTCCAAACGGTTCCGGGGCCGTAAGGAGCGAGGCAGTGAGAAGAAGGACTGGTTGGCCTGCGCCGGGTAGAACTCCAAACTGTCCTCGGCGTCCCAGACCAACCACGAGAGCTCTGCAAGCGACTCACGCCACTGTCCTAACCACCGTTTTCCCCTCAGCTCCAGAGTCCGCCTAGGTGGCTGCCAACTCGAGCACACTCGTAGCCCGGAGTACTCCCTCAACAGGCTCCCGAGGACGGGGGTCCCAGGTAACGGTAACAACCTCTCGCACGGGACAAGCCCTCAAGTGCCGCGCACCGGGCAAACGACTAGTGTGAGACCGTACTAGGGAACTAGCACAGGTGCCACGGGTACAGTAAAGTGAAAACGGAAGCGGCGGAAGCACAACCTGCCTCTGGGCTGAGAAGGCGACATAGGGCCTGTCACCTTCTCAATGCGACATAGGCCATGTCGCCTTTTGAATGCGACATAGCCCCTGTCGCATTCTCAATGCGACATAGCCCCTGTCGCATTACCAGTCAGAAGGCGACACAGGGTATGTCGCATTCAGGCCAGTCGGGGGTTCCGGAGATTCTTCTTCCGGGAACCTCCCCGAAACGGGAGAAACGCTACACGGCGAGGGAGGGGAGCATGCTTCTCATGCTAGGAAGCTAGTAAAGCATTCAAACCACCCTCAAACACCCAAGAACATGGATTCTACGCTCGGAGGAAAACCTCACTCACACGAGCATGGAAACTCACACTCCCAACCCCCAAACTACAAGGAAAACACGCTTTGCAGGGGAAGGGGAGCATGCTTAGGGTGAGAGGATCAAGAGTCCCTACCTCCACGCGAAGAACGAAACCCGTTGGGCCTTCTCGTAGGTAGAAACGTCTCCTCCTCGCACCGCACGGCACGAACGCGACCCCTGCACGAACGGAGTGACACCCTCCTCAGCACGGCCGCCTCAACACGGGGGAGGCACCCCCAACACCGCCGGAACTCCGAGAGGGCGAGAGGGAGAGAGGGGGAAAGGAAAAACGCGAGAGAGGGAGAAGAGCTCGGGCGCCCGGGCTTTAAGCCCACGGTCCTGAGAAGGCGACACACCTTGTGTCGCATTGGGAACCAGAAGGCGACACACCCCCCGTCGCAACCCACTGACAACGGTCAAATCTCGGAATTCGAAAAAGTGAAGGCGACAGCCATCTTGTCGCGTTCACCCGACACCGCCAGAGTCGTACTGACACAAAGGACGTATGTCACGTCTGTCAGACTGGGTCTGGGGTGACGCGATGGGAAGGCGACATAGGCCATGTCGCCTTCAAGAAGGCGACATACCCCATGGCGCCATCCATCAAACCAGAAGGCGACAGTGGGTATGTCATCTTCAAGAAGGCGACATACCCCCTGTCGCAATCCCAAACAGAACCAGAACTTGATGCGATCGGAACCACGTCGCGACAATCGCCCTGCCGCGACCCAGAGGACGGGGCCAAGGGCCCAAGGGGGCCGGGGTGTTACACGATCCTACAAAGAGGGGAAAGGGAAGAAGAGGAGAGAAAGGGGAAAGGGGTAGCCAGCTAGCGCCTTAAGCCCCCGGCACCCAAAATGCGATGGACCGCCCCGTCGTGTTACAAACCTTAACACGACGGGTCAATGGACCGCGACAAGAACGCGCCCCCCAAAGGTACCGCGACAACGCGATAGGCCGTACTGACACACCTGCCACTCTGACAGGCGTCAGACGACCGCACAGTGGAACCCAACAACACTGTCGTGACCCGTTGACCGGTCATGACAAGAACATGACGGGCAACCCAGGCGCGACAAGAATGCGGCGCACACCTGCATCGCAACAGGGATAACTGTCATGTCGGGCACCCCCGACGCGACACTAACATGTCGCCCAGCCTGGACACGTTAGTGGCCAGTCATCCCAGACACCGGACGGAAAGCCGGGAAGCCGGGTCTTACAGTTTTGTAGTAGTGCAAGCTGGCATAATAGGTGAAAGTAGAACTATGCTAGATCGGCCAACCTGAAGGTCTTGACGTACCTCGCCATGACAGCTCCTAGAGTGAGCATAACACCTCAGCTAACAATGTTCAGGACACTGTGGATCTATTTAGAAAGAAACAAAGATATTTATGTAAAAGATAGAGTAGGGAAGAGAGAGAGAGAGAGAGAGAAGAGGAAGAAGAAGATAGCAGAGAGAATTGTGCCCTCACATTTCATGGGAGTAGGTTGGAATCACTGCCCGAGGTGGAGGTCCTATAGTCGACAAGGTCTTGGGTTCCCCTGGCCTCTAAGGTTTGTCGGCCCGAACCCATGCTTGTTCAGAACTCCATTAGTGATGAAGGCCCCCACCTACCACACCTGATACACCTTCGTCGTCCCCGCCGGTAGCCTTACCGTCGCGAAGATCATCATCTTGTCATCCACCTTGTACTCTGCCTCTAGTTTGGGAAAAGGGGGAGGAAGGACGTCTGAAGAAAGTGGGAAAGGGAAAGAGAGCACCGACCAGTGGGGGGAAGTCACTGTAGGCCAATGGAGATGGTCGGACGAGGGGGGAGAGAGAGAGAGAGAGAGAGAGAGAGAGAGAGATCAAAGTTGCACAAGGGTGGGGTGGCCGATGGCCATGGTGCTACTAGGGAGGTAGGGGCGCAACAAGGGGTGAGAGAGAGAGTGCTATGTGGGGGTGAAGATGGCCGACCAAGATCGTCGTTGAACCCCGTTAGCGAAAAGGTGGAGGAGGGGTGTTCGGAGAGAGAGGGGAAGGGAAAGAGAGTACTTGTGGTCCTGTGCCGAGATCTTCGATGGTGGCATTCAAAGTCGCAGCAGGAGCAGTCATTGCCTATCGACTTGCCGTACGTGCAAAAGTCTGAAGTGACTTGATGGGGGAGCCCGACGACTAGAAAGTGGTAAGGGGGGATGGAGTCCGATCAGGGCTGGTCTGGGACTGGGAGGAAGAGTGGAAATTCTAACTAAGGTTTTGATATTTATATGTTGTATATGGGTCATTAGATCAAGAATCCAATGGTCAAAATTAATTTGATAGCAGAGCGAATCTTAAACGGAGCGAAGTGCCCATTTCCACATATGCTCTATTTATTATCTAAAAATTATTCGTATTTAAAACCTGTTCTATTGAATATGGATTCGAAACGGATCCCATTTTATTCGGATAACCACATCTCATCGATGGAAATCCAGTGGCTCCTCCCTCTTCTGGCTCTCCTCCAGCGGGAGCTCAAGCTGGCCAGAAGAAGTGCAAATTAAGGCCACCAATATTCGTGGCCTCGTCAGCGGACGCGGCACAGGGGACGTTAAAGACGCAGGACGACGTGGACTCGCCACCCGGCACGTTCCAGCTGCTCACCACCCAGATCATCTCCTACGGAGGCATGGGCATATGGCCTTCGCCCCCTACGTACGGCGTCTACTGGAGGCACCCGAGGAAGCTCAGCATCCTGGAGCTGCTCAGTTCCAAGCGCGTCGTTCTCTCCTTTCGGCGGATCAGAGGGGAAGAGGCGGGCTTAATTTACCTCGTCCGCTCAATCGTACGTCCGGAGCTAGCTAGCGCTTGTTAACCTCAGGTAGAAGCTGTATTCGATGACGGACAACATTACTGCGAGGGCTGCAGAAGTACTGCACCGAGTCCAGGCGGTCCCCCTTGATGCGAGAGATCATCGAGATGGCGGGGGATTAAATCCAACATGACCGACTTCTTCCCGTCGTCGAGGCTGGCGTCGACGGTACAAGCGGGCTGGGCTCCAGCCTCCAGGCTGCAGAGGTGTCATGTCACGACGATCGAGGCCGACGAGATCCTCAACAACACCGCGGAAGAGCACAGGGCGCTAGCTAGGGACGCCGGGGAAGGCCGGCTGGCCCGAGGAGACAGATCAACTGGGGCGGCGAGGTCGAGGTTCTTCCGTCTCGCGGTTGACCACACGAAGCGGAAGAGAACACAATTTTCAATCCTTAATCGTCGCTACATCTCGCTAACTTCTCTGATCACCCTTTAATTAATTACTTCGGCAACCGATTTCTTCCCGAGAAGTAGACGCACCTTGTATTTATTTGATCAGTGTTACTGTTAGAGTAACGAGCTCGACCTTAGCCGAGTAACTCCCAAGAAAAGACGAGCCGATCGCGAGCGTCTGCCACCGAGTGTTGTACCTGTAAGACACCTCCAGTGTGAGAGATATGCCTCCCCCTTTTATAGTGGCTCCGTGAGTGCGGTTTACGGTAAGTGGGTAGAAGTCGTGCTCCGGGATTCGTCCGAGATTTCCGTTGACTGATTTCGTGGCGCTAATTGCGGGTAACTTGCGATCACGATCCTCGAGCTGTCTTGCCACTAATGGGACTTCCATAATCGTCGTGCGAGAGCGGTTAAAGGACGTGGTCCGTAGCCTTCGGGCCCTTCCGCATCCTGACTTATCTCCGCAGCCATTCGGTGCGCCAGAGGATTTAGTCTTACGAGCCCTCATTGCTTTCCTGTGCAGCGACTCGATCAGCAGAGCTGGTCCGACCGAGCCACCGGGAGCCAACATAATGCCGAGTACCTCTGCCTTGGCCAGGCCGACTAAGACACCTCCTGCGCCGGTTAGTCAAGTGATAACTCGTCCTACTCCCGAGCCGAGCGGCCGAGTAACGACCCGTAACAATCAGCATTATGTTTATTTGTTTAATTTCTGACATTTAATTATATAAATATAATGTTATCTAAACTGATTAAAAAACATTAAGTCAGAAGTATCAGGCAAATCACTTCTAAGGGTTGGAAGCTGCGAATCTCCTCATGCCGTATCTAGAGGGTTAATGCTTTTTTTTTTTGCTAACGAGGAAACCCTGTCCGGTGTGGTTTTGTGGACTCGAGGATTGGTGTTCGTGAACTCTAAGGTCAGGACTTGGCAGCTCCTATTTTCCGTGTACCCGTATTATCCTTACCCCACTTGACCAGAAAAACTCCGGATCTACACACCTCGAGGATTGTATGTAGATCAGGTAAGCCGCCCCCAGGAATCGAACTCGAGACATCTTGCTTTTAAACAAGAGTTCTTACCGATCGACCCAGCTGGGGTCCTCTAGAGGGTTAATGCTTGATTCAACGTCGACGTAAAACACCACAAAAAATTATAAAATATCGTATTTCATGTCTCATGCAAATATCATATATATTTTGCAAAGTTCTACAACATTCTACCATGCGCAAACCAAACGGCCCGTAACATAAGTTCGAGAGAATCTGCACCAAGTTTCTCTTTCCAGCTTGTTCTGTATGCGTTTGACCGGCCAGGATGCTCTGTTCATAACTGGGAGCGAAACCTCAAGCACGACCGTGCAGTGGATGATGTCGTAGTTGATGAGGAACCACAGCGTGATGAGGACGGCATAGGCGGATCGTGCACTACGTGAGGCTGGCCGTGATGGAGACTTGGGGGGGTGCAAGCACCGGTACTAGCTCCCCTTGCTGTTCCCCACAGAGTGCATGGAGCTAGGCGTTTCAGGTGCCGGAATACAACATGCACGGGAAGGCCAGGGTCGTCGTGAACGCCTAGGTGAAAGCCGTGAGCTTCGTGCCGGCCGAGAGGTATCGACGGACGGGGACGATAATTAAGATCGACTTCAGAGGGGTTCTTCTGGAGTACGTACTCACATATATACTTTTCGGGGCCGGCAGGAGGATTTGCTTGCCTTGTATGCCATTCTTGAGGTTCCGGGTTTTTTGCGTTCGATGGTCTACATGTTTGTTTCGATGTGAGCATGTTAGAAGGTAGTATCCTCTTAGTGATGTTTCAAATTATAGAGTTTATTGCTTGAGTCCTTCTCACGTGTACCTAGCTATCCGGCCTGATTTCTGTGTGGCTCGAATAACGCCGCGGGCTCTAATAACATGCAACAAACTTTAAAGTTTAATAGGGTGTTTGGTTATACTTTTTTCTCTCTTTTTACTCTCATTTTTTTAAAAAGGGAAGAGAAGTATGTTACGTTTGGTAAGACGTTTCTAACTTTTGGGGAGAAAATCTCGCACCCTCTGTATCTCTTTCAAAAAAAACAAGGGTCGACTTGTTTTTTTTTTTTTAAACTCTCGCGCTGACTGCAGCAACCTCCGTCCCGGAAGAGCCCCCCGCCCCTGCAGTCCCTCCCCTTGAACGCCGTGCTCGTCAAGTCCAGGAACCACCACAAGAACTCTACCCCCCTCCCGAACCCCACCGCGAATCCCCCGTCGGTCGCACAGCACAGAGCACAGCAGCAGTCGCCCTCCACCTCGGTTAGTACGACCAAGTCCGGCGCCATGCCCCTGATGGCTGTGAGGGAGATGGGAGGAGGAGTCGTAGCCCGATGGCGCCGCGGCGAAGGGGGCAGGAGGGCCATCGTCTCCAAGGGCGACGGGGAAGATGGCGGCTGAGCAGCTGTGGCCTGGGGGGGGGGGGGGGGGGGGGGGGGGGAGATTTCACCGGCGACGGGCAGGGGCGAAGGGCATGGACGGCAAGGAGGAAGGGTGCGCGGACGACTGACCAACAGGAGGGGGGTCGCCGGTGCCGACCGGCTGAGGGGAAGATGGCGACTGGGGGCTGGGGGGCAGATCCCGCCGGCGACGGGTAGAGGAGGAGGGGGAGGTGCTACGAAATTTTATCCTATCATTATAAAAAAATAATAGTAAAAAATGTGTTCACCAAACATGTCTTTACAAATTTTAAAAATTATACTAATTTTATCAAACAAAAAGTAACAGTTTTTTTTAATTTCAAAATTTTAGTTAAAAATGGACACACTATAATTTTTAGTTAGAAATAATTTTTTTTTAATTTGCAACCAAACACCCCATAATTAACAAGGTAATAATTAAGTAGAGATGATTCCGTCGTTGCAAATATATATATATATATTTATATCTTAAGCACCACTCAATCGTAGAACTATTAATTCTTTACATTCAACAAATCTTGAAATGCCATATGCAAGAGTTGAAGGGTGAGTTCCCCGCATCGCTATCTTCCAGCAATAGTTGTAATTCATTTATTTCACTTTCTTTAAATTATCAGATGAAGTATTCTTCTTGCTATATGTCAGAGGAGAATTTTATGTAGTTCCTTTGTAATGTGATCGACGCACCTCATGACCATTCACCTCAAACAGCAGCGTAAATGAACATAAGCTCACCTTTTTTTTTTTTTTACCAAAGAAATAAGATATTATATTACCCTTGATGGATACAAGAGAGAAAGGGTTTGGCGAACAAGTTAGAAAAGCAAGGGCCAGCTCATACCCTGCGCACAACCCACAAAGGTGGCGATCCGTACTCTCCTACGGGAGATGCAAGCAGAAAGAGGACAAACATAGGGACACATCATCCAAATATGAAGAGCGATCGCCCACAGAATCAACCAAGAACATGTCGGAGAAGAGCCCACAACTTTCGTCGCACTGGAATGCCGACAACCGCGATCAAAGGACGTCGACAAAGATATGGTAGGAAGATGCAAACCCCCAAACACTTCATACGTCGGGGGAGGGGAGCTCGACTGAGGGCGGGGAGGCAAGATGATGCCATGGATCATCGAAGGGGGTGCGCCAGAGAAGCCTTTCATACGTTCACTTGCAGAGTCTTCTGAACTATAGTCGGATACCAACAAAGCGGCGAGCTTCGCCGCAACCATCACACATAACGTAAAACATATCTTAAAGCCAAGGAAGAGGGGGGAACACCATTGTGGAAAACATAAAGAACAGTAGAAGAACAAACATAACCGCTTAAGCTTCGAGGAAGTCAGAGCACCAACGCACTAATGAACAAACTTCACCAAAGTGGAGGACAAAAGCTCCTATCAAGTAGGAGAAACACTCTGGGGAAGATCGCCAAAACCAAACAACCTAGGATAGGAGGATCAAAGAAAACATAGGAGAACTTACAAGTCTCCACACAAGATAGAGAACAAGATCCTCCCCAAGAGGGGAGACAAGACTGGAAATTAAGTTTCCAGAAACAAAAACGACATCCGAGGGAAGAACCAGGAAGAGAAAGAAAAGGAAGAAGGGGGGAGAGAGAGAGAGGGAGTGTTCATGGCCGCCTCCTCCCCTCCCAACTAGAGACGATGTCAAAGATGATCCACCCACTCACCACTGCAGGACACGCCAATGACGAACAGAGAGCCTAGGAAAAGATATTACGAATAGGATGTTGTTAAAACAGTGGGAATATGGCATGGAGCATGGTAATTCATTATCATGTGAAACAGTGCAAACCGTATGGAAATCACAATAAGAAACAACATGTTTATGGGTGTACCCAGAAAACAGAAATATATCATGAGAATATGGATCATAAGCATGGCGATTACAGAATAATCAAAAACCAAAATAACACTGTGGAGGTGTTCCATAATGGAACTCGCCTTAGAGAAAGTATCGCCCCCACTATATGGTGCGATGGGGTCCGGCGACCTTCTCCCAGGGTACAACCACGAGACACAGAATCGGTCTCGCACAAGATTGACTCCGTAAGACAAAAGCTATAAGGGAAACTTAATCCTCTTCAATAGAAAGTAAGGGCAGAAAACATGCACCGAACACCGGAGAGAGCATTTGATGACAATCCTGGCAGTCCGAACACCGAAGAGCGACTATGCACCCGAACGGAAGAGCGGTCGGTGGCGACCTCATCGGTGAGCAATCCGGCGGGGAGAAGGGGCGAGAGAGAGAGAGAGAGAGCAGCAATACGACGAGTGGTTCCTCGCAGGAGAGTCAAAAGGCGTTTCAACACCAGTAACCGTGATTAGGGAGACCTAATCGCTATATGAAACACCTCACGCTCGCAAAATCCAAGACAATGGGTCAGTTCAAGGAACCGTCACAATCTCTCCAAGAAAATGGGAGACCTAATCGCTATATGAAACACCCCACGCTCGCAAAAGCTAAGACAATGGGTCAGTTCCGGCCCAATCTCTCCAAGAAAATGGGAGACCTAATCGCTATATGAAACACCCCACACTCGCAACAGCCAAGACAATGGGTCAGATCAAGGAACCGGCCCAATCTATCCAAGAAAAGGGAAAATTGCAAAAAGAAAAAACAAAAAGGTACCAAGGGAAGCCGGCAGGATCACGCCATCACACGCGCGTGCCCGCCCAGCCCAGCCCGGCCCGGCGACGTGCGTGTGTGATATGGTCTAGCATACCCCTACCTTTGTCTATAAACATAGTCTCATGGACACTTGAGGTTATGAAGCCCTACATCTCCTTAGAGATTTCTCATGTGGGACTAAGGCCCTCACATAAGGGATAAAACTTGCACACCTTTTCATGCACTTTTTGCTTTATCCAATATTGTGTTTCTTTCTCCCTTTCTTAAATTGCCCCTCCTCAAACCCCTTTTTACCCAACATTCCCCCACAAACACAAGGTTTGATAATGAGGAATAAACAGAAGAGGATAAACATACCACGCTTTCAGTAAAGGTACCTTTCGAGTTTGAACATTTACCTAAGTATTCCAAATCTGACTCCCACAGAATCGAAGTGAACTAGGTCTTGAACTTGATTCTTTAAAGTGAGAGTTGTTAAAGGAAACAACATGATATAGGCTAAGATAGCAATCGTAAAGGTGGCGCCTTCTGACCATAGGCCCTTTCCTGTATCATAAATACATTCAAGAATAACCCAATTTCTTAACTGCTGCCTCACAGTAGTACTTATTTAGGTGGGCTTCTCCAACGATGCACTGCTGACATCCTGCCTTACCAGGCTTGAACCCATTAAGAGTATACAACTCATCCTAATCTTGCAATTATAGGCACTAGCTTTAGGATTTAGGGGAGGAACTCAGATATGAGATTTCTAATAATTTGAGAGCCTGTCAGTTCTCTCAATCAACTTGTTATTACCACATTGAACCTTCTTTGTAGAATCTCTACTTAGATAGGTTGGGTTGCTATTGAAGAAGAATATATGATAGGTTTCAGTCCCATCCCCATCCTAAATTTCTAGACTTTAATTTTATTCAGTCTCTTAGTCAGAGGATCAGCTGTGTTGTCTTTGGTACCAACAAAATCCACAGCCATCACTCCCTGAGACACTAACTCCCTTACAGATTTCAATCTGCGTTGGATGTGTCTCCTTTCTTTCTGATTATACTTTGAACTTTTGATCTTGGCAATTATAGTCATATTATCACAATGCACAGAGATCGCAGGTATAGGCTTACTCATCAAGAGAAGTTCAGAAAGAAGACCCCTGATCCATTCAGCCTCCATACCAGTGGTGTCCAAAGCACACAGCTCAGCCTCAAAAGTAGACCGAGACAAGATGGTTTACTTAGTCGACCTCCAGGCGACAGCACCACCTCCCAAGGTAAAGACATACCCTGTGACACCATTGCTCCCTAAGTTTTCAGCTATCCAACTTGCATCACTATATCCTTCAAGGACAGTAAGGAATTTCTCAAAATGCAAGCCTAGAGTCATAGTACCTTTCAGGTACCTCAACACCCTATCCAAGCCTTCCCAATGAGTATGGTTAGGACAACTAGTGTATCTACTGAGTTTAGACACTACATATGAAATGTCAGGTCTAGTATAGTTTGCAAGATACATTAAGCTTCCTATAACTTGATAATACCGCAATTGAGACATAGGAGCGCCATTCTTATTCTTGCAGAAAACTCTAGAAGGATCATAGGGTGTACAGATAGCTTTGCAATTCTCATAGCTAAATTTCTCTAACACTTTCTCAATATAATGAGACTGAGAAATAGCTATCCCTTCAGCTGATCTGGTCAACTTTAGTCCCAGAATTACACTAGCTTCACCCATATCCTTCATCTCAAATTTTCTACTCAAGAATGATTTAGTCTCAATTATCATTCCCAAATTGTTGTCGAACAACAAAATGTCATCTACATACAGACATAGGACAATGCAATCATCACCATCCATCTTGTAGTAAACACACTTATCAGATTCATTGACTTTAAAGCCAAATGACATGATAGTCATATCAAATTTTTCATGTCATTGTTTAGGGGCTTGTTTCAATCCATATAAGGATTTAACAAGTCTACAAATTTTGTTTCAACTACCAGGTGTTGTAAACCCCTCAGGCTGATCCATATAGATCTCTTCATCAAGATCACCATTAAGGAAGGCAGTCTTAACATCCATTTGATGGATAGTCAGATCATATATGGAGGCCAAAGCAATCAGTACCCTAATAGTGGTAATCCTGGTTACAGAGAAATAAGTATCAAAATAGTCTATCCCCTCCATCTGTTTGAACCCCTTAGCAACTAACCTAGCTTTAAACTTGTCAATGATCCCATTAGGCTTTAGCTTCTTCTTAAAGACCCATTTGCATCCAATGGTTTTAGAACCAGGAGAAGGATCGACCAACTCCCAAGTGCCATTAGCAATAATGGAATCCATTTCGCTCTTTATGGCTTCCTTCCAATGTCGTGCCTCAGAAGAGGCCATGGCATCCTTGAAAGTGGGAGGATCACCCTTGATTTGGAAAGTAATAAAATCACTTCCAAAATCCTTAGCAATCTTTTGTCTTTTACTCCTTCTAGGTTCTACTTCCTCTTCTTGACTATCAGAACTAGGATGAGAGCTATATGCACTTGCCCCCCACATTTGTCATCCTTTCACATGATCTGAAATGGATGAAGATGTGGAAGGCCCAGTCTCAGAAGACACAGATTGAGGTAAACCAGTCTTCACGGGGAACACATTCTCAAAGAATGTAGCATCACGAAACTCAACTATGATGTTAACATCTATGCCAGGAATCTCAGATTTAATCACTAGAAACCTGTACACATAGTTGTTTTCAGCATAGCCTAGAAAGACCGTGTCAACTGTTTTAGGTCCCAACTTTTTCCTCTTGTGTTCAGGGACAAGTGTCTTAGCTAGGCACCCCCACACTTTAAGGTATTTCAAGCTAGACTTTTTATTTCTTCAAAGTTCATATGGACTACTATCTTTGTGTTTCAGGGGAACATAATTTAGAATACGGCAAGCCGTATTCAATGCTTCCCCCCACATATAGTTAGGCAGTCCTGAACTCTGCAGAAGAGAGTTGACCATATCTATGAATACACAATTCTTTCGTACAGCTATCCCATTAGGCTGTGGTGAATAGGGGGCAGTTGTCTCATGAATGATGCCATTGTCTTGGCAGTATTCACCAAACTGGTTGGAGGTATATTCTCCACCCCTATCAGACCTCAACCTCTTAAGCACCCGACCTGTTTGTATTTCTGCTTCTTTCTTAAAGATGATAAACTTTTGTAAAGCCTCATCCTTAGACTTAAGCAAATACACATAGCAGTATCTACTATAGTCATCTATAAAGGTAATGAAATATTTTTTATGATCCCTAGTCAATATGCCATTAAATTCACAGATATCAGAATGCACAAGATCCAGAATTTCTGAATCTCTCACCACAGACTTAAATGGCTTTTTGGGTTGTTTAGCTTGTACACAGATATCACACCTTTTAGAATTATCAATAGCATAATTAGGAATCAATTTCAAGTTCATCATTCGTTTCAAAGAATTGAAATTAATATGTCCTAAACGTCCATGCCATAAGTTAGATGAATCAACAACATTATATGCCACAAAAACGAATGACCCACCACTAGCTAGCTAGTGACTGAAAAAAATTACTGTGGAACGTCATATCCTGTCATAATGTTGTGAATCATTTCGGTTCCTGTCTACTTTAGGAACTCTTGGACATCTTTTGAGGGTAGAGAAATATTTGAGGTCAATCTTTGGCACTCGCCCCTTGTCTGTCTGCAAGGTGGACACTGTAACAATCAAGACACTACTACCTTTTTATGTCTGCGAGTGGGTAAGGGGTGGACGCTTGAGACAAATAGCAAGTCACACTCTTGAGAGTATGCCTTCTTTTATAAAGTGTCCAAAAAGAGACAAGTGCGGGCACAAAGACTTGTACCTGCTCTCACAAAATACAAGCCTTGTACTCATATGAAGAGTTGTGAGGCCCACATTTTATAAGATTGGGTACAAGTGTTCGAGCCACACATGGCTAAGGCATTTCTCCAAAGAAAAGTCTTCTTTATTATAACTGCTTTGGTAACCAATTTATCTCTTAGTAAGAAGGGGTAAATGGAGAGTTAGCATTTAAGTGAATTTGAGTAGGTGGTATAGACTAACCCAAGGTTACTATAGGTTAAGATGGAGTAGCATGGGTTATCTCTACCTCCCCAAGAAGTGAGGTAGAATGTTATCTAGAGACAAGTTAAGAAAACGGTTATTTCACTATGATCTTTTTTATACGTGATAGATGGGATAGGGATTTACCCATATTTGGACTACAAAAGTTGTCCATACAATCTCATTTTATTTCCAAAAGCAGGCGGATTAACTTTGAATTAACCTATACCAAATTAAAATACCCCTAGAGATATGCATACCCCTGTACTTAAGTGGCCCCTAGTGTACTTTGAGAAATAGGGCTTCCCATTAATGGGCCCCAATCACCAAGTAGTGATCCGGTGGGTCTCTTTTTCGGGGAGCACCATGTGGAAAGTGTATTTTATACTCACACACTGATCCTTGGAATGCAAATTTCATCTTAAAACGACAAATTATTAGTGTTATTTACCCCCCAACATCTGCATTTAAATTCACCAAATTTAAAATTGGACGACCAAAATGAATAACTTAAATACAATTCTCTCGAAATTGGGAGCAAAGAACTCCGGTCGCTCCTTTTCTACCGTTCAATATCAGATCATATGTATGACTGAAAAAGACTGTCACAGCGTGTTGTGGCAATCGAAAGCCAAGAAGAGAATGTGCCTCATTAGTTACTCATTTTCCACTATCTGATTACAAATCATATGACTGAACAAGGATATGGCAGACTGTGTGGCAATCGAAAGGTCAAGAGATAAAAAGTGTGGTGGCATCGTAACATTCCTCTTAGTTCTCACCATTCAATATATATCTTTATCCCCTCATAAGAGTAATGATCTTAAACATTCTCGTTCCACGTCCCATATCAATGGATTAGAACAATCCACTAAATTTTAGGAAAGTGGACTTTGGACTAACAGTAGGCTTAACATTTACTAATGGGTTCGGACTTGTGGATTGTTCTGGCTTGGGCCTCTCCAGCTAATTGAAATCTCAAGATCATGTGATGTCATAAATGAACAAGCACTCGCAATTCCTGGTCAACAACATATTTCAAGAAAACTTTATTTCAATAGTAACCTTTTTTTTTTTTGACAGTTCAAAGGGAATTTTACTTCATTTACTGCACATGAAATAACAAATGAGAGCCTTCATAACTATCTTTGAACTATCTTCTTAGTCCATTACTCTTTGTAACTCCCTTCCTCTCCTAATTTCAGAAGTTTTAAGAACATTTTACCTAGAAGCGAAATATCGAATAATGGACTCAACATAATACTTGTCCTTCAAGACAACCAGACTGAAAGTTGAAAGTTCTCTTCTAAATAAGCTCTTCTTTCTGAACAAAATATGCTTGCCATTTACATACTAACAGTTCTAAGAATCAAGGATGAGCAACGTATCAGATACAAGAGCAGTGTTATTCCACTCACTTCCTCAGATCCTTCAAGACAACCAGATTGAAAAGTGAAAGTTTTATCATCTTCTAAATAAGCTCTTCATCTCAACAAAATGTGCTTATCATTTACAAACTAACAGTTGTAAGAAATATATATCAGATACAAGAGTGGTGTTATTCCACTCCCTTCCTAGATCCTGTAAGACAACCAGCAGCTCTTTGCACCCTTTGTTGTCAGTCCCAAATCATCACCACAGCGATTATCCCAACCCCCAACACAACAGCCAACCACCTGTTGAATGGCGTGTCCAGACGAAGAGGTCGCTCTGGCTTATAGCCCTTGGCCAGAAGATGGTTTATGGAGACATACACAAAAATCCCACATGCAAACCCCATGGAGATGGCGTAGATCCAGTCTGCCACACGACCTTGGGTTGTAGCATCTATGATGATGCCAATGGCCACCCCAATGGGGCTGGAGATGGCGAAAGCAAACGCGTAGGCCGCACACGACAGGAACGGCCGGTCGGGGATCATCCGCAGGAGTGCAATTCCCATTGCAATGGCCGCGAAAACCTTGTGCAGGCTCACAGTCCAGAGGGCCCTCCAAGCACCCGCTTGATCCTCTGTACCAGAAGACATAAAAGAGATGGTGGATGAACAAGCTTGCTCCAACTTAAACCACTTAATGAAACAAATATATTAACACAGTGGTTAACATCAAACGTAAAACTAGTGTCCCTGCTCTGCCATCAAACAACTGCCGCTCGAACACTCTTGAAGATGGTCAGCACAAAGCCATCGGATGGAACCATCTAGCTTTTCAACTTTTAACTTTATTTCTTTTTCTAATGGAATAGAAAGATAATGGAGAGTGGTCAGGAATATTTACTGACAACCATTGAAGGGATGGGCCTGGAGTTCTCATATATGCATATCAAGAGTATTAGTGGATCATTAAATTAGTACCCAAGATAGAGGCACATCTTACTTGCAACTCCAATCGCAATGCCTTCAAATACTGAATGGAAGCACAGGGCCACAATCAGTAGCATGGAATCACCAAGGGAACCAGCATAGGCAAGTGACTGGGCTACATGATCATGCTTTTGAGCTTTCGCCTATCAAACATAAACAACAATAAAGGGCATGAAAGTCTGAACTGGGGTAAGCACCCTCAACAAAGGAAATGTTTAAAGAGACTGATAGATGATGCCCAAATATATACTAAACTGCAGTGTGGGCTTTAATGGTAAAGACTAAAGGGACAAAAGGATGCTTCTCAAGCATATACTTGGTTAAGTCAAGATTTCATGAATCAAAACATAGCTAACAGATATTTACCTTGTGCTGCCTACAAGAACATGTTCTAAAAAATTGTAGAGAACTCAGCAACCATCAGATGTTTTAAGCATACTTTTGCAGACCAGTTTAATCTTCCTTCTTTTGAAGTGGCCTACTCAGTTTCATTCAATGATCTGGGATGTGATAGATACAACATAGGAACCAAGGATTTGACTGTTCTATGACAAGCTTGCCTCTCTGATGGCAACATTCCACAAGCTGAAGGTGAACTCATAGACAAGACAATTTAAACCAACTAGCTGGTAGATATGAAAGCTATGTCGACATTTTTGCAGTTTAAGCTCGTATCAGAATGGAGAAACACTCGATGATTT
This sequence comes from Colocasia esculenta, assembly GCA_014218235.1. Lineage (NCBI taxonomy): Eukaryota > Viridiplantae > Streptophyta > Magnoliopsida > Alismatales > Araceae > Colocasia > Colocasia esculenta. The sequence goes on along the minus strand of CM024760.1, from coordinate 20,374,764 downwards.
CCGGGACTTTACTAAGAGTTTAGACGGAGAAGCACTGGAAACATTGATGCAGGGAACATGATCTATTTTAACCAAGCAGGAGAGCATAAATAAAGGGATACAGAAGCAAACAGGTGTTTCACCTCAACATCTGTTCGAGAGTATCCGCCATTGCTGTCGGTTTTCGGAGAACCTCCTGAAACAAGTGAAAGACAGATCAGGAAAGAGAAAACAATAAAAAATTCTATTTTTTTCAACCAAGGAGAGATATGAATTCATGCATATTTTTGTAAAACACTCGAGCGAGTTCCCCGAAGAGCTGCCCGCTTTGAGGTTTAGACGGACAGAGAAGGTAACATGTATCAGAACCGGCTCTCGCATGACAGAACTGGGGATTGCCCACACAAAAAAGTGCATGATGCGTCGTGCAAGAGTGGTAAAGACCTCATGGTTTTGCAGAGACATGCAAATTAGAACCAGAGGATCTTCTCTTAGGGGGGTCATACAGATTGTTCTAAGACAGTGAAATCCATCGATCTCAAAGTCGCCAGCTTTAAAACACTTGAAACCAAAAACATCCGATTTCATATTGCGAACAATTTTGGTCAAACACAAACTGGGGAATCCTGCAGTTCTAATCTTCATACTCGTTGCGATCAGGCATAACCAAGAAATAAAGTATAAACATGGAAACAGGGCAAATCCCCACTAAGGAATTATGTTGTGTCTAACCGAAGACACAATACAAACCCATGGAGCAGCAGACGCCCTTTTTATATAACAAAAGAAAAGATTGGATTTTTGTTCGAAGATCCTCCCCCCAACCAAAACAAAGAACACGTAATTCTACACACACATTCCCATGTTGGCGATTCATGTAAAGATTTCTGTGAATCATTAAAACATGAGGAACAGAGGAGAGCCCTCTGAAGACCTTACCCCCATCTGCAGAGTCTTCTCTTGCTCCCCCCGTGTCGCCTCCGCGAACCCGCTGCCTGGTCACCACCCCCGATATCACGCAGTCCGCCAACATCGTCAGAAGGTACCCCGCGCTGGCGAGCATGTAGGCGAAAGGGTACTCCTTCTCGGTGAGGTCACCGAACGTCTCCGCCGCGTCGCTCAGGAAGTGCATCAGCGCCGTCCCAAGGAACACCCCGCCGGCGAACTGCGTGCCCAGCGCCAGGAACGCCTCGTTCCACTTGAAGAAGTAGGGGGAGATGCCCCCAACGAAGGTGCCCACGAACACCAGGATGAGGCACCAGATCTTGACGAGCACCAGGGCCCGCGCCCGCAGGTTCGGCGGTGCCTCCGCCGCCGCCCCCTCGTCCCCGGCGTCCGCGTCGTCGTCATCGTGCCCGCCACCGTGCCCGGAGACGGAAACGGAAAGGAGGAGCACCGATAGGAGGAGGAGGAGGAGGAAGAAGGAGAGGAAGCCGGGGGCGGAGGCGGGCCTGGCCATGGCGCAAGGCGGTGTTGGGGGCCAGCAAGGTGCCGCCTAACGCTACGGGTGGGCTTTAAATGGCAAGAAAAAACGCCGAGTACTGGGAAAAATCGGAGAAAGATGCGATTTTTCTCCGAGAGGACGGGGGTTTGTCATGTACTACAAAACATCGAGCGAAAGAGGGAGAGTACAGGGGCGGGAGGACAGAGTGGGAGGTGTAGTACGATGTCGATTATAGATAGGCAAGTACCGCAACTTTCCAAAGCTGGCTGATCCTTAGTGAACGCCCACCAATAGGAGGATGGGACTTCTTCTTGCTATTGTTGAATGAGAGAGAGAGAGAGAGGGGAATACTTGGGCTAGGTGAGAAGTGGTGATGTCAAGCTACTTGTCCCCGTCAATTCAATTCATGCTTTCAACCCGTTGGTCTGGTCGAGAGTAGTAGCTTGGCGGAAGCTTGAGGCTATGAAGAAGGTGTTGTTGCCGTATATGGTGTGGAGGGAGGTGGTGGTGGTGAATAATGGAGGGGAGGCCAGGGGCCCCGCCGCCATTCGAGGAAGTCGCCGTCGTCTCGCAGAAGCAAACCCCCCCCCTGCCCCACCTTCCTCGCCGGTCAGCAGTCACCACCCAGTGCACTCGACTCAAGTAGGCGGAGGTTTCCATAGTCGGTCTCAGAGAGAGAGAGAGAGAGAAGGCGTGTGTAAACGGCGTAGGAAGGTCGCTCACGGTCGACGGGAACACCGTTTTCCCATGGACGACGACGGAACCCGCGGCTGCATGCGGGTGTCTTCTTCTGGGGATGTCCCAACCAAATGACCAATAGACCCACGCGCTCCGAAAGAATATCAAGGTTTTTTTTTTAAATAATTGCAAGAATAACACTCTTATACCCTATTGGAATACAATGATAGGAATTTATGTATATATATAGTAAAATTTAGTACACTTGAATTTTATATTTTGTACTTATACTTCTCATTTTTTATTTACTAATAAAAAAAGAGCATAATACACTCATCTAATGAGAAGTAAGAAATATAAATATAAAGTACAAAATTCAAGTATACTAAATTTTTTTCATATATATATTAACTTACTGTATAAAGATGATGAATGTTATTTGCTGCCTATATTTACTATGTAATGATGAGTAAGTGTGCAGGAGGTATTATCATGTAAAAATATGCACAAAAATGACCCTTTTGTTAATTTGAGTTATAATTTATTCGAGAAAAATTAATTGGGGGTCTTTATCAGATGGTGTTACTTTTTTCCTAATCCTTGTCAGAATATTGAAAGTCGTAAAATTCTTACTTTTTCGTCTGGTTTAATTTGGTGTCCCTACTTTTGAGACGTCAGTATTTACGACCTTCGATTCACGAGTTCCGTCTCTTTTGCATCCGTCTCTTTTTTCTATTCTCGTCTTACCATTCCGTCTTTTCAAATGTCTTTTTCTCATTCCCGTCTTACCCTTTCGTTCTTTCGAAGGCCCGTGAACTGACATCGATGGAAGTTGCAATTACATAACGTGTGTAGCGCACTTACATAACGTGTGTAATGTGATGATCAGCTCATCCCCATATAATTTCATGAATTATATATCTATTTTAGTGATTAACAAAACTTCAATTAAGTGTTATCTAACACGTTTCATGAAACTTAGGCACAGGAAGTAAATCAGGCGAAATAAAGCAACTATGTAAGTATTTCTTACATTAAAGTATTTAGAGTTCAAAGCATAAATTTTGACTAAGTACACATCGACTCGCTTTGAAAGCATAACGATTTCCATCATAGCATAACAATTTCATAAGTTACTACATTACATAACGATTTCATAAGTATCGCATCAATTTCGATCTCAGAACGATTCGCTAAGTGTATACATCGATTTCTATCATCCTGCAACGATTCGATAAGTAACCGCAAAAATTTCGTTTCACATCGATTTGGTAAGTGAGAACAACGATTTACTCTCACAATGATTTGTTAAGTGAGAACAACGATTTGCTCTCACAACGATTCGGTTTCACATCGACTTGGTCGTCAGAACAATTCGATAAGTTTCACATCGAACAACGATTTGCTCTCACAATGATTTGATAAGTGAGAACAACGATTTACTCTCACAACGATTCGGTTTCACATCGATTTGGTCGCCAGAACAATTCGATAAGTTTCACATCAATTTGGTAAGATAGAACGATTCGATAAGTTACATAACGACTTGGTCATTATACTGACTCAAAAAGTTACGCAACAATTTACTTGCTATAACGACTCGATAAGTCACAACAACGACTTGGTCTGTGTAACGATTCGATAAAGCAAACAACGATTTGATCACTGTATCAACTCTACAAGTGAAACAACGATTTGTTTACATCGATTTGCCTCAGCACAACGATTTGTTTATTAAACAACGATTTGGTTGTTCACATCGATTTGCCTGTACACAACGATTTGTTTACTATTAAACAACATCGCAACGATTTGGTTATAACGATTCACTTATAACGACTTGCTTATACTCTCATAACGATTTGTCTCTTACATCGACTTGGTTATGACTGTACAACGATTTGTATTTGCATCGATCTATTTATGAATGAATAATGATTTTACATAAACAACGACTTATTCACATAACAATTTCATAAGTCGTACTCATAATGATTTTGTGAATCACATCGATTTGATATTCAAATATGTTGAAAGTCAAAGTCTTCTCACGTGTTTTTCGATACTCATGCATTTAATGTATCTGTACATCTCACTGGACGATAAATATCTGGATATGTTCTATTCCTATGCTTCTATAGAAAACACCTTTTTAGATGGCAGAAAAGTATTTCCATTCTGGTGTATATTCCTACTGCCTGGTTTCTAACGTTGACTGACAAGTCAAGAGACAGTCTAGTTGTCCACTGTTTGGTATTTATTGTGTGCAGATCCTTGAAAGAACCACTCTCTAACGTTGAAAACAAAGAAGCTACAGAATATCTGGAAGAATTCTTTCCTTGCGTGCATGGATTAGAAAACATTAAATGACTGCAAGCACACCTGACGTACACGTCAAACCATGCAGTCTAACGAGCATCCAACACAGAGACAACGGATACTTCAACGACTACATTTTTCAAAGAAGATATAAATAGAAGACTGGTGCCTTCATGAAGAACATCTCTTGAGAATTCAAAATCTGCAAGCACCATAGAAGAGCTCAAGTCCCACTCCATTGTTTTGGATGAAGCATGGACATCCAAACGTCTTGAAGTGGCTAATCTTTGGCTTCTTCTGCTTGTATAGCTCGTATGCAGTCTTCTTCAGGATTGGCCTGATCATTACTTTGTTGATTATATAACACGCTTTGTTGATGGCTTCAGCCCAAAATATTTTGGTAAATTATATTCTGACAACATAGTCCTTGCCATATCCAATAAGGTTCTGTTCTTTCTCTCATCCACTCTATTTTGTTGTGGTGTCCTTGGCGTTGAGAAGTTATGCTCTATCTCTTGATCATCACAGAACTTAGCAAATTTCTCATTCTGAAACTCTCTTCCATGATCTGATCGAATACCAATAATGTTGTACTTTTTATCTTTTTGTACCTTCTTACTGAAGATAACAAAGCTGTCGAATGTATCATCCTTATGCTCCAAGAAGGATACCCATGTAAATCTAGAGTAGTCATCTACTATGACAAATCTAAAGTTCTTTCCACCAAGACTTGTGGTCCTCATTGGCCCAAATAGATCCATATGTAGAAGTTCTAAGGGTTTAGAGGTTGTTACCACAGTCTTTGACTTGAAGGATGAGTTGGTGTGTTTTCCTTTTGCACACGGCCCACACACACTATCCATTCTTGTACTTACTTTGGGTAGACCTTCCACCAAGTTTCTCTTGATTAATTTTCTCATCCCATCCATGCTGCAGAGGCCCAATCTTCGATGCCAGAGTTCAGTTGACTGCTCTTTATTCGCTGCTAGACATATGTCCTGATCTTTTAATTCTTCTAGATAAAGTACATACAAGTTCTTTTCTCTATTAGCTTCAAAAATGACTGCACCGTCCTTCATGATACTGCACTTTGATTCTTGAAATCTGATCTGATGTCCTTTATCACACAGTTGGCTGATACTGATAAGGTTGTGCTTCAGTCCTTTGACGCATAGAACATCTTCGATAACGGTTTTGCCTTTACTGTCTACTGATCCGCTACCTATCACTGTCCCTTTTCCATTATCTCCATAAGTGATTGTGCCTTCTTCAGCTTCACGATGGGAAAATAGCTTTCTGTTCCCTGACATGTGCCTTAAGCATCTGCTGTCCAAATACCATTTAGATGCTCGAAGGTTTCTCTGCAGTAAAAACACTAAACTTTAGGTACCCAAGTTCTTTTGGGTCCTGATTGGTTAGTATCCTCAGTTTTCCTCTTTATTATCCATCTTTTATGTTTAGTTGGACATGTTATTTTAGTATGACCTAACTTGTTGCAGTGACTACAGCAAGATGTTCTACTTACTTTTTCAGTTGGAACATATTTAAAGTTTGACTTATATGTTGTCTTGTTCAGCTATAAATTTTGGTGTTGGATATATTTTAGGGTATACTATTATTTCTTCATTATCAGGAGGAGTATAACCTAATCCATGCTTCTTTTTACCCGATCTTCTAGCTCCTTTTAGTATTAATAATGTTTTTCCATTTGTGAATTTTTCTAATGTACTTGATAGCCTTTCATTTTCTTTTGTTAATGTGTTAACTTCTTGTCTTAATTTGTTTACTGTTTCTTGGTTTTCTAAACTTGCTATTTGTTCATTTTTATTTTTTAGGTCCTCACATAACAATTCATTTGTTTTTTTAGTTCAGTAACCTGCTTCTCTAGTTGTTCATTTTTAGATTTTAAATCTGAATTACTGATTTCTAAGTAAGCATGATTTTTCTTTATTATTTTTAGTAGTTTACATACATCTTTGTATTTACTATACAGTTCATTGAAAGCATCCTCTAAATTGTCGAAATCAGATTCATTGCAAGAAGTAAAAGAAGAATCAGATGTTACCTTTTCATCGATGTTAGCCATGAAGGCCAAGTTGGTCTTTTCTTCTTCTTCTCCACTGGAACTCGACTCACTGTCAGAGTCGCTGCTGTTGTCCCATACTGCTGCCATGGCTTTCTTCTTGTATCTTCTGAATTTCTTGGAACTATCCTTCTTTCTGAACTCGGTTTTCTTCAGTTTCAAACATTCAGCTTTGATATGTCTGGGCTTCTTGCACTCGTAGCAGATTGGCTCAGCTTTCTTTGAGTCCTTTCCTTCTGGCTTCTTATACTCTTTGTTTCTCTTGAAGTATCTCCTCCCAGACTGGTACTTCTTTTTAGCTAATATTCTTTGTAATCTTCTGGAGAGGAGAGCTTCTTCATCTTCACTACTTCTCAAGCTTTCATCACCATCTGAGACTTCTTCTGATGCATCTTCTTCAGCCTTGAGAGCATTGGACTGTTTTCTTCTGCTTGATGACTCTCACAATCTCTCCATATTGATCTCATGGGCCATTAGGGACCTAATGAGTTTCTCCAATGACATTCTCTTCAAGTCATTAGCCTCTTCTATCGATGTCACTTTGGGAGTCCATGAAGCTGGTAGGGACCTCAAGATTTTTCTGACCACGTCTCCTATTTCATACGTCTTTCCAAGACCAGCTAACCCGTTTGTGATGTCTATAAATCTGCTGTACATCTGGGTTATCGACTCTCCTGACTACATCTGGAACATTTCATACTGTGTTACCAGAATATCTATTCTGGTTTCCTTTACTTTGTCAGTACCTTCGTATGTGATCCTCAACTTTTCCCACATCTCCATAGCTGACTTGCAGGCAGATATATGGTTGAACTCTTTCTTGCTAAGAGCACAACACAATATGCTTTTGGCCTTGCAGTTGAGGGAAATTTTCTTCTTATCATCTTCAGTCCATTTGTCCTTCTCGTTAGTAACCAGAAGATCTCCTTCTTCTACGATGGACCAGATCTGATAGTCGAGCCCTTGTAGGAAGAACTCCATTCTTGTTTTCCAATAGGTACAGTCTTCACCGTCGAACAATAGTGGCCTGTTAACTGACTGACCTTCGAAGTGGCCTTGGGCTGCCATTTGATTTTTTCTCTTCAGATCGTTGGATCTTCTTTGTCGAAGAGACATGCTTTGATACCACTTGTTGCCCAGCTAGCAAGCCCAGAGGGGGGGTGAATGGGATTCTTTAAAATTTAATTATCTAAACTTGTGCACAAAATCGTTTAACACAACACACTACAATCAATTGTTAGCATTAGTAAAAGGATAAATGACAACCACAAATAGACAGACACACAACACACATGTTTTATCCTGGTTCAGACCTCCTCTCTGCAGGAGTCCTACGTCCAGTCCCTGAGCAACAACTCAGGATTCCACTATCCAAGGGTACAGTCCCCCTCAAGGACACTTACACATCCAGCCGTAGCTGACCTTCTCTTCTCAACCAGAAGAGGTACAAAGCACCCTGATTCATAGGTCTTCCTTCTATACGAAGGGAATACAGCCACCTGTTACCAACAGGTCTTCTCTTCTCAACACGAAGAGGAACAACACAGAAAAGTGTTAAAGAGAAGACAAGCCCCTAGATCAAGCTAATAGAACAATGCTTGATCTGAAGCAAGACTGAGAGAAAAAGATCTGCAAAGAAGAATTCTCTCAGTACACAAAGGCTCTCAAAGACTAAGCTATGAATTCAGAGAGCTAAGAGCTACAGAAAAACAATGGAGTGAGACTTGAGCTCTTCTATGGTGCTTGCGGATTTTGAATTCTCAAGAGATGTTCTTCATGAAGGCAACAGTCTTCTATTTATATCGTCTTTGAAAAATGTAGTCGTATAAGTATATGTTGTCTCTGTGTTGGATGCTCGTTAGACTACATGGTTTGACGTGTACGTCAGGTGTGCTTGCAGTCATTTAATGTTTTCTGATCCATGCACGCAAGGAAAGAATTCTTCCAGATATTCTGCAGCTTCTTTGTTGCCAACGTTAGAGAGTGGTTCTTTCAAGGATCTGCACACAATAAATACTAAACAGTGGACAGCTAGACTATCTCTTGGCTTGTCAGTCAACGTTAGAAACCAGGCAATAGGAATATACACCAGAATGGAAATAATTTTCTACCATTTAAAAGGTGTTTTCTATAGAAGCATAGGAATAGAAGATTGAAAGGTGTGCGGAATTGCCCAATATGGTAATCTAGAAGGGGGGGGGGGGGGGGGTTGAATAGATTACAACTGACTTTAACCAAGACTGACCTCTTTTTGGCGAAAACACAAACTTATCGAAATCTTAAACATATTCAAGTTTGATTTGACTTGCAGTTAGTGTGCTTGTGGTGAATAGAATATGAACAGCCTATCTAACGTGTGTAGAACCAACGTGCCTACCAATCAACTATTGTGAGAACGTGCAAACCATAGGACATGAGGATTTAAGGTGGTTCAGAGTACACAACTTCTGTATCCTACGTCCACCGTCCACACACACACGCAGAAACGACTGCTTATCAGCGAGTTCACTCACTACAACACGCACACACCACGATGTCTGACGTAAACACACGATCAGAACAATGTAACCCACGTGAATCAAGCACAAGAGTCGCTTGACCCAACAACACACACACAAGATATGAACAATAGAGACAGAGAAGAGTTCTGAGTTGAAGTATCAAATCCTGATATGGAACTCTTCACGATGGTCGTCCAGATGCAGTTCAAACTTGTCTTGATAAGTATGAGTTGATGTAGAAGCTTGAATCGCAGACGAACCGGCTTCAATCCCGCTCAGAAGATAGTTCTTCTTTGCTCTTGACGGAGAGTTGAAGCAGAGCGGCAGAAAGATCTTTTCTCTTGAGATTTTGCTAGGGTTTGGTATGGTGGCTTCTTCTGTATGAAAATACCTTCAGAAGGTTCCTTATATATGGGTGTTCAAGTATGGAGAGTCATGATAAATGGAAACACCCACAGAGGAAACACATAGAGATCTCGAAACTGAAGTTTCTCTTCGTTTGTCAACAGCAAGAAGTGCATATGTCGATAGGTGCTGACAGAATTACAAAAGCCAGAAGACTGGGCTTCCCGGGAGACAGTTTCCTGTCAGTGGCTGTCGACAGGCGATTGGCCTCTGTCGACAAGGACACTTGTCCTGAAGTCTATTTTACTTCCCTGTGCTTGGCTGTCGACAGGCACCTTTGGGGCTGTCGACAGGCACACTTCACACTGAGATTTCTGAAGCTGTCTGTGTCTAGTTGTCGACAGGCCTCTTTGGGGCTGTTGACAGGCACTTGCTTTTTGTGTTTCATTTGATCTTTTGCTCTTGACTTTGGTGCTTTGTCTTGCACACTTTCTCACCTATATTTGAGAACATTGTTAGTGAGATATTATAAACATATAAATGATCAAATTAAACATGTGTTTCTTGATTAAAATTTGCTTGACTTGTCATTCTTATTATGTTTCACACATTCACATCACATCAATTTGTATTGTTCATGAAATGCTCATCATCAAAAACAACCATTTCAATTGTAAATCAAACAACCTCATGTAGACCCAACATTCTCCCCCTTTTTGATGATGACAAAAATCAATTTATGGACAATTGATGTTTTTCTCCCCCTTTTGACAACAGCGAAAAGGGCCCGTCATGCACATAGGAAGAGAACATAAGCATATAACTGTGATTTTCATTGAATTGGCATTCATTACACACAGTTACAAAATGAAGTGATAGCATGACAAAGGAAGTGCAAGGGAAGGAAATAACATGATTGTGAAAGCAAACAAAGATAACAGTGACAGGACCCTAACCAAAGCAAAGTAGAGACCACATAACTGACACCTAGACTTTCTAGACATCGTCATTTCTAGGTGGTGCTGAAGCTTGACGGAAACCATGATGCTCATCGGAAACCTGGTAAGCCGTATCTGTAACTGGACTTGGGTGTCAGCCATTGCATCCAAGCTTCTATCAACGTTATCCAGTCGAGCATTTAAATGTGCGAAACCAGTGGTCATTTGGAGCTGCATTTGTGCCATTTGAGTAGTGATGAAATCGCGAAGAGAGGGCTCATCAAGCGCTTGTTCATGAGCAGCAACATCAGCTCCTAGAGCATCCATGGGCTCGGACTGGGAGTCTTCATCAGCATCATCTTCAGCAAAATCATCTTCATCATCTGCATGTGCCTTACCCTTGAGGTCCCTTGTAACAACCCCGTCAATCAACTTATAGCCCATTCGAAGAGCAGTAGTTAGAACAAAGGCACTGCGAGATTTGTGAACAGTCATCTCTTCTCGTGGAATAGGAATGCCAATGAACAAGAGAAGTGATGGGACAAGCATAAGGCATAGATCATTTGGAGCTGGTAAGGCATAGTCGGATGTGAGAAACCATAAGGAGAGGCAAGTTGACCTGATCACCATTAAGAATGGAGTGAAAAAGGGATTTGTGAATGGCAGTCACAAGTTCCTGCCTACCATCCTTTGGGACTATGATGGTGGTGAAAATATGGTGGATGAGATGATGAAGAGGAGGAAAGGAGTTGGCATTCCACTGCACATGATCTTTTGAGGAATCGTATGGCTGCAAGGTGATAAGAGTATAGTACTCAGAGGCCAACGGATGATGGTGCATGATGTCAATGCCAGAGTTTGGAATTTGTAGAGCACGAGAAAGAAGATTAGGAGTGAGTTGAAAAGATTGGTCCTTCACCTTGGTGTAGAGATCACCATTCGTTGTGATCCTCAAGTTGTTGTAAAAGTCCGTCACAGCGGCTGAAGAATAGTGCTTGTGGGAATAACAGAAGGGAGACCAGCCCTGGACTTCAAAAAGAATCTGCAAATCTGGGAACATGTCCTCCAATGAGACAAAATCAACGTAGCAAGGTTGAACAAACTTGGTGAAGGTGCCATGAGCATTTAGGAACTATAGATTTGGAGGGATAAGTAGTTCCGGCAGACGATCATCCTGATGCTTTGTTCGGTGCTCGGCAGAAACCCCGGAACCCTCGCCGGCTTGGGGAGAATGAGGACGGCGACGGGAGGCAAGCTTCTTGCTCTTGGGAGCCATTAGAAGAAAGGATCCCAGAGTAGAGAAGAACTCGGAAGAAGAAAGGAGACACGAGAAGGAGGAGACACCAGAAGGAGGAGACACCAGGGAGAGGCAGACTTTGCTCTGGCGCTCTAGAGAAGAGGGGTTTCGTGGAGAAGGAAGAAGGAGGGAGTTTTTGGAAGTGAGAAAGGGAGAAAAGGGTCATGGGTTCCTTTTTAAAGAAAGTGGGAAGGGATTTGAAGAGACAGGGACCCACAAAATCCGCCCTAACGAGTCGTCCGTTGGGCTTCCAAAACAAACCCTGCCGCCGACTGGCGACAGGTGAACAGTCATCTGTCGACAAGCACTTGCAGAAATGTGCCAGTGAGGTATGTGGACAGAATTTTGCAAGGGAAATGAGCATCCAATGTGTACATAAGGTGGAAAATCGGAAAATACACATTATAAAATGTCATACCCACTAATAATTGGGACACGTCAAGCATCTACAATGGTTGTGAAATAATATTCCCAGAATCTCAAGTTGCGTCATGAAGAATACATTAGACAAAAACATATGAAAATAAGATAATCCTCTTGAATAAAGCCATTGCAGAAAAACATATTTCTTAGTGGGTGACAGTCAAAAAGGTGTATGAAAAATATGTCTACATGGGCAATTAATCATTATCATCAAATTGGCCTTGATAAGAAAAATGAGGAGGCTACACTCTATTTCATCTGTTATGTTTTGTTTCTTATTGAATAGACGAGAAAAAGTAGTAATTAAGATCACTTTGACCTTTTTACGTGAAGATAAACATAGATAATGTCGGTATCCCCAGTTACTCGGTGGAAGTGTCCATCAGACCATTAGACAAGATAATGAATAAGCCGTTTGACGCGAAGACAACATTTGTGATGCCCATATCCCCGGTTACTTTGCAATACTCAGCTTTGCTCTGCCTTGTTCTCTATTAAATTTGATACATGTTTGTTGTTTTTTTTTTTTGTGAAATAGGTAGCTTGTCTCCTTTTTTTGTTTTATTTGTTTTAAAATTCAAGGTCCAGAAGTGGATAAGATGTGAGAGCCAATGCAAGACATAACCTTCAATGACCTTTGGACGTAGCACATGACTTTGAAAAATGATTTTCCACAAGGGAGTTATTCAAGTGAGTTAAGTTAGACTCATGTGATTTGTTAAACGTACTCAAAATGATGCAACCTAGACTCACAGAAGAATAGTATGTCAAAATCATTGTGATTTAGACAATATCTTGGGTATTATGTGGATATGAAAGATTATAACTCAAGTAAGTCACCAATTTTCACCTTAAATACAATAGTTAAGCATGCTCATGAAATATGTTGAGACAGGCCATGAAAAACTCAGCAAAAGGTCCATCTGTCGACAGCCATTAAGAGCCTGTTGACAGCTGCTAACTGATTTGAGCAAATGAGTTGAAAAGAGCCGCGTCTGTCGACAGATACAAGGTTGTCTGTCGACAGATGCTAACAGACTGAAGAATTCTGAGTTCGGGAGGAGGAACCCTGCTAGTGACTGTCAACAACAATGTATGGGGCTGTCGACAGGGGCTGTGAAAAGACTTTTGAAGGCAGAGATGAGAGATATGATTTGAGCTCCATGCAAGGGAAGTATAGCACTGAAAAATGGAAGGTTTCCTTCGAAAAATTCACTCATCTACCTTAACTTTGCTCCCCCATAGTGAGTGCATGTGGACACTCAACATTCAAGCAATTCAAGACAAATTTTTCACCAGTTTTAGCAAGCAATTGTACACAGGTTCATGACAAAAAGATATACCATCACAAAATCATTCGTCTGGAAAAATGAATGGACAAATTGAAAAGAAACCATAGACCTCGTTTGAAGTAAATGATCTTTAGATGCAACTTACTATGGATACGTGGCGGAGAATGTTTTCTCGCGCATAATGATAGTTTCCAAACAAGCATAACTTGTTCTTCCACAGATCACCATTTGATATACCTCATAGTTGATGCACACAAAGAACATATACTCCAAAATTTGGTATGGGCTTCATTGTATTTTGCACAATCCCAATTCTCTTCTAAGTGTTGTGAATCTATCCTCAGCCAATGGTTTTGTGAAAATATCAGCTAATTGCTTATCAGTGGGTATGAAGCTAAGCTCCAAGGATTTGTTGGCTACTTCATCTCTCAAGAAGTGATGTCTAATCTCAATATGTTTGGTCCTTGAGTGTTGAACTGGGTTCTTTGAGAGATTGATGGCACTAGTATTGTCACATAGGATAGGTGTGCATCCAATGTCAATATTGTAGTCAGACAGTTGACTTTTTATCCACAACACTTGAGCCGCACAACTCCCTGCAGCAACATATTTTGCCTCTGCAGTGGAGAGTGCAACCGAATGTTGCTTCTTGGATGCCCACGAAACCATGCAACCACCAAGAAGTTGGCAGTACCCACTAGTGCTCTTTCTATCAATTTTACATCCAGCATAGTCAGCATCAGAATATGATATCAAATCAAAGCTATTTCTTGCTGGATACCAAAGACCCAAATCATACGTACCTGAGAGATATCTGAATATTCTCTTAACTGCAACCAAATGACTTTCCTTTAGACTAGATTGATATCTAGCACAGAGGCAAACATTGAACTGTATATCTGGTCTACTTGTAGTAAGATAAAGGAGTGAGTCAATCATACCTCGTAATTGCTTTGCATCTACCGGTTTACCTTTCTCATCATTTTCAAGTTTAATGGTTGTGCTCATTGGGGTTGAGGCAAGTTTGGCTTGTTCAAATTGAAATCTTTTGAGAATCTCCTTAACATATTTTTCTTGATTAATGAAGAAGCTGTCTTCATGTTGCTTTACCTGCAAACCAAGAAAGAATTGAAGCTCCCCCATTAGACTCATCTCAAATTCACTGTGCATATGTTTGGAAAACTCCTCACACAGTGATGGGTTAGTGGAACCAAATATAATGTCATCCACATAAACTTGAACGACAATTATATGATTGCAAACTTTCTTAGTAAAGAGTGTTTGGTCCACCTTACCTCTTGAGTAGTTTTTACTCACCAAGAAGTTGCTTAACCTGTCGTACCAAGCTCGAGGTGTCTGCTTCAAACCATAAAGAGCTTTGTGCAACTTGTAAACATGGTTAGACATTTCAGAATTTTCAAAACCAGGTGGTTGAGAAACATAGACTTCCTCTTTGATGTAGCCATTCAGGAAGGCAGTTTTAACATCCATTTGAAAAAGTTTAAACTTGTGTGAGCATGCATACGCCAACAGGATTCTAACTGCTTCAAGTCTAGCTACAGGTGCAAAGGACTCTTCAAAGTCTATACCAAATTCTTAATTGTATCCTTTTGCTACCAGTCTAGCCTTATTTCTCACCACCTTACCCTCTTCATTTAGCTTATTCCTAAATACCCATCTTGTACCTATGACAGAAATCTCAGGGGTTCTAAGAACTAAACTCCAGACATTGTTTCTTTGAAATTGACCAAGTTTCTCATGCATGGCATCTATCCAAGAGTTTTCCTTTAGTGCCTCTTCCACATTTTTAGGTTCCACTTGAGAAACAAAAGCTAAATGATCTTGTTCAACTATTTGTCTAACCTGAGACCTAGTTTGAACTTTATCATTTACATTTCCTATCACATTTTCAAGTGGATGATCTTTGGAATACCTCACATTTGTGATTGTTTAAGGGCCAGGTTGATCTTGGACTTGTGGAAATTGATCTTGTGGAGGTTGTTCTTGAGGAGGACTTGCTTGAGGGGATTCACCTTGAGGGTCTTCCTCTTGTGGATCTTCATTAGGCTCATCATCTCCCTTTTTGAGAAGGATTTGATGATCATCATCATCATACCTGCGAAGATATCTACTCTTAGTTTTTGGTGCTATTTGAGAATCTCTTTTTGCTTCTATGTGTTGTTGTTCTTCAAGAATTGTTCCATCATCTCCATCTTGAATCCTGTGAAGATTTGAATTGTTAGTTTTTGCATGATACTCATCAAAGATGACATGTGGAGTTTCTTCCACAGTTTTATTCTTATTGTTAAACACCCTATATGCTCTAAAGTGTTCTGAGTATCCAAGAAAATTACCTTGATCACTTTTAGCTTCAAACTTGTCTAGATCAACTTTATCATTGTTATGAATAAAGACTTTTGAGCCAAAAACCCTGAAGTACCCAATACTGGGTTTCTTACCTTTTAACAGTTCATAGGGGGTTTTCTTTATCACAGGTCTTACCATGGCTCTGTTGAGAATATAACACGAGGTGTTCACGGCTTCTGCCCAAAAGCTCCTTGAAAGTTGACTTTCGACCAGAAGAGTGCGAGCCATTTCCACCAGGGTCCTGTTCTTTCTCTCCACTACGCCATTTTACTCCGGAGTCCTTGGAGAGGAGAACAAGTGTTCTAACCCGTGGAGCCTGCAAAAATCAGAAAAAAGAATTGTTATCAAACTCTCCCCCATGATCAGTGCGGATTGAGCATATCTTATGAACATTTCCATGCTCAATCTTATTAAAGAAATCTTCAAAGACTTCGAGTGCTTTATTTTTGTGTGCCAAGAATTTGACCCATGTGAACCTAGAAAAGTCGTCCACAATGACAAAACCAACCCGTTTGCCATTGAGACTTAGAGTTCTAGTAGGTCCAAAAAGGTCCATGTGCAGTAGCTCATATAGTTTAGAAGTGCTTACCGGTGCTTTTGATTTGAAGGATTTCCGGGTTTGTTTTCCCTGTGCACATGCATCACAGAAACTTTCATTCTTGTTGAAAGAAAGTTCAGGAAGTCCACTTACCAATTTCAGCTTCATAATCTTGTGCAAGACATTGTAGCTTGCATGGCCAAGCCTACGATGCCACAAAGTAAGCTCATCCTGTTTATTTGCAACAAGACACAAGTTCTCGTTTTCTGGATCATCTAAATCAACCAAATAAATGTTGTTCACCCTTTTTCCAGAAAATTTAATACTTCATGTTTCCTTATCAATAATTTGACATGAGTTTGATTCAAACACAACTTTATGACCTTTATCACACAGTTGACTTATACTAAGCAGATTGTGATTAAGACCATCAACTAACAAAATATTGTCTATTGAGTTAGAGGCATACTTACCAACCTTACCTATGCCGATGATCTGGCCTTTATTGTTACCTCCAAAGACAACTTGACCTCCGTCTTTTTCAACCAGCAAACAAAATTTGTCTTTGTCGCCCGTCATGTGCCTCGAACAGCCACTATCCAAGTACCATTTATTTTGATTTTGAGCTGCTAGGCATTCCTGCATGTATGGATCAGACAAGAGGTTTTGGTACCCAAATTACTTTGGGTCCCAATGTATCATTCATGCCGAAAAGTAAATGCTTTGGAATCCAGATTTGCTTGCATTTCTGTTTGTTTGAGTTATTCCAGCATTGATTCTTTATTACCAATTTTCTTGTAAATATTACATGATGAGGATTTTCTCAGAACATTTGTTTTCTTTTTACCCAAAAGTTGCTTGGATGACTGTCCCTTGGCAACAGTCTTCCATGCCTATCGACAGCTTTCATTGAGCCTATCGACAGGTGGCTTGTTCTTCTGAACACTTGAGGACTTTTGTCTGGGTTGGTGTTGCTTATCCTTGATTTGATTTTTTTGTTATTTGGAGGGACTTGGTTGCTTGTGCTTGGGCTAGGATCAACAAAAGAAGTTATCAATGTCTCTCACATTTTCTTTTGTTTTGTAGGTTGATACCCAATTCCATGTTTTGCAACAAAGATATTTGATCCCAAAATTGCATCAAGATTTTGCTTTCCCTTAACGAACTTGTAAGATCT
This sequence comes from Colocasia esculenta, assembly GCA_014218235.1. NCBI lineage: Eukaryota > Viridiplantae > Streptophyta > Magnoliopsida > Alismatales > Araceae > Colocasia > Colocasia esculenta. The sequence continues at coordinate 20,357,383 of CM024760.1, read as the reverse complement.
TCAGATTTTTCTTTTAGATCTTTTTCAGCCTGTTCCAACTTTTTCTTAGTTTCTTAACATTCATTTTGAAGACATTCAAGAGAGTTGGTTAGACTTTCCTTCTCCTTTTGAATTTCTTGCAATTTTATTTTCAAGCAATCCATTTCCTCACTTTGAACTTCCTCATCAATTCTCATCATTTCAATTTCTTTATTTAAGGATGCAATTTGTTCATCATTGTTTGTGCTATGAACAATAGAATTGATTTTCTTTTTCAATGCCTTATTTTCAGATTTGAATTCACAGAATTTTTTAAATAAGATAGTGTATACTTCTTCCCATTCATCAACAGAATAGCTTTCAAAGGAAGAGTTTACCTCATTGGAGTCGTCAATTCTTGCCATTAAGCATTGAATTTCTTCATCTCCAGAGGTTGCCTGTGCGTCCTCATCTTCGTCTTCATCACTCCAAGTTGTCAACATTGTCTTGGCTTTCTTGAAGGTGAACTTTTCTTTCTTCAATTTTTTCTTGAGTTCCAGGCATTCTCCTCTCATATGCCCTTGTTTCTTGCACTCATAGCACACAATGTCAGATTTTTTGTTAGACTAAATTTATTTGAAAAATCTTTCTTTTGGAAGGATTTGGAGTTACCTGAGCCTTTCCTTTTGAATTTAAGGAATTTTTTGAACTATCTAGTGAGCATTGCCATTTCATCGTTCTCACTCTCACTAGACATTCGATCTTCATCACTTTCCTGTTGAGCATCCTTTTTGGAACTTGAAGAATTTTTGTTGGAAGCTTTTAAAGCAATTGATTTTTTGGGTTTTCTTCAATTTCTTTTCTCTTCACATTTATTTCATATGTCATCAGGGAGCCAATTAATTAATCCAATTTCATTTTTGAAAGATCTTTAGAATCCTCAATGACAGTGGCCTTAGTGTTCCACGAGGATGGAAGAGACCGAAGTATCTTCCTAACTAAGTCACTTTCTGAGTATTCTTTCTTAAGACCTTTCAGACCATTGATTATTAACATGAATATAGCAAACATATCTGATATGGTTTCATCATGTTTCATTTTAAACATTTCATGTTCAGATGTTAGCATGCTAGCTTTGGTTTCCCTTACCTCAGACGTACCTTCATATATGAGTTCAAGCTTGTCCCACATCTCCTTTGTTGAGGTGCATGTGGAGACTTTTGAATACTTCTTGGGATGCACTGTGCACTGCATCATGTTCAAGGCGCTCCAGTTGAGAGTTCCCTTCGCAATCTGGTCCTTTGTCCAGGTATCTTCATCCTCAGAAGGGTGTAGGCTCCTTTGCTTACAATCTCAGAAACACCTGCATGCGATTTTTCCAATAAGGATAGTCAGTGCCATCGAAGAAGGGTGGCCTGGACACTGAGTGTCCCTCAGACATTAACCCATTGTTAGATTCCATGAGATTGAGAATCTCCTGATCGTAAGATCAAGCTTTAAAAACAGTAAGTCGGAGAAACCTCGCTCTGATACCAAATGAAAGGTGTGCGGAATTGCCCAATATGGTAATCTAGAAGGGGGGGGTTGAATAGATTACAACTGACTTTAACCAAGACTGACCACTTTTGGGCGAAAACACAAACTTATCAAAATCTTAAACAGATTCAAGTTTGATTTGACTTGCAGTTAGTGTGCTTGTGGTGAATAGAATATGAACAGCCTATCTAACGTGTGTAGAACCAACGTGCCTACCAATCAACTATCGTGAAAACGTGCAAACCATAGGACATGAGGATTTAAGGTGGTTCGAAGTACACAACTTGTGTATCCTACGTCCACCGTCCACACACACACGCAGAAACGACTGCTTATCAGTGAGTTCACTCACTACAACACGCACACACCACGTTGTCTGACATAAACACACGATCAGAACAACGTAACCCACGTGAATCAAGCACAAGAGTCACTTGACCCAACAACACACACACAAGATATGAACAATAGAGACAGAGAAGAGTTCTGAGTTGAAGTATCAAATCTTGATATGGAACTCTTCACGATGGTCATCCAGATGCAGTTCAAACTTCGTCTTGACAAGTATGAGTTGATGTAGAAGCTTGAATCGCGACGAACCGGCTTCAATCCCACTCAGAAGATAGTTCTTCTTCGCTCTTGACGGAGAGTTGAAGCAGAGCCGCAGAAAGATCTTTTCTCTTGAGATTTTGCTAGGGTTTGGTATGGTGGCTGCTTCTGTACGAAAATACCTTCAGAAGGTTCCTTATATATGGGTGTTCAAGTATGGAGAGTCATGATAAATGGAAACACCCACATAGGAACACATAGAGATCTCAGAACTAAAGTTTCTCTTCGTCTGTCGATAGCAAGAAGTGCATCTTTCGACAGGTGCTGACAGAATTACAAAAGCCAGAAGACTGGGCTTCCCAAGAGACAGTTTCCTGTCAATGGCTGTCGACAGGCGATTGGCCTCTGTCGACAAGGACACTTATCCTGAAGTCTGTTTTACTTCCCTGTGCTTGGCTATCGACAGGCACCTTTGGGGCTGTCGACAGGCACACTTCACACTGAGATTTCTGAAGTTGTCTGTGTCTAGTTGTCGACAGGCCTCTTTGGGGCTGTCGACAGGCACTTGCCTTTTGTGTTTCATTTGATCTTTTGCTCTTGACTTTGGTGCTTTGTCTTGCACACTTTCTCACCTATATTTGGGGACATTATTAGTGAGATATTATGAACATATAAATGATCAAATTAAACATGTGTTTCTTGATTAACATTTGCTTGACTTGTCATTCTTATTATGTTTCACACATTCACATCACATCAATTTGTATGTTTCATGAAATGCTCATCATCAAAAACAACCATTTCAATTGTAAATCTGACAATCTCATGTAGACCCAACAAAGATATCCAGATATTTATCGTCCAGTGAGATGTACAGATACATTAAATTCATGAGTATCGAAAAACACATGAGAAGACTTTGACTTTCAACATATTTGAATATCAAATCGATGTGATTCACAAAATCATTATAAGTATGACTTATGAAATCATTATGTGAATAAGTCGTTGTTTATGTAAAATCGTTATTCATTCATAAACAGATCGATGTAAATACAAATCGTTGTACAGTCATAACCAAGTCGATGTAAGAGACAAATCGTTATGAGAGTATAAGCAAGTCGTTATAAGTGAATCGTTATAACCAAATCATTGCGATGTTGTTTAATAGTAAATAAATCGTTGTGTACAGGTAAATCGATGTGAACAACCAAATCGTTGTTTAATAAACAAATTGTTGTTTAATAAACAAATCGTTGTGCTCAGGCAAATCGATGTAAACAAATCATTGTTTCACTTGTAGAGTTGATACAGTGATCAAATCATTGTTTGCTTTATCGAATCATTACACAGACCAAGTCGTTGTTGTGACTTATCGAGTCGTTACAGCAAGCAAATCATTGCGTAACTTTTCGAGTCGGTATAATGACAAAGTCATTATGTAACTTATCGAATCGTTCTGTCTTACCAAATCGATGTGAAACTTATCGAATTGTTCTGACGGCCAAATCGATGTGAAACCGAATCGTTGTGAGAGCAAATCGTTGTTCTCACTTATCAAATCGTTGTGAGAGCAAATCGTTGTTCTCACTTACCAAATCGATGTGAAACTTATCGAATTGTTCTGACGACCAAGTCGATGTGAAACTGAATCGTTGTGAGAGCAAATCGTTGTTCTCACTTACCAAATCGATGTGAAACAAAATCATTATGGTTACTTATCAAATCGTTGTGGAATGATAGAAATTGATGTATACACTTAGCGAATCATTCTAAGATTGAAATTGATGTGATACTTATGAAATTGTTATGTAATGTAGTAACTTATGAAATCGTTATGCTATGATGGAAATCGTTATGCTTTCAAAGCGAGTCGATGTGTACTTAGTCAAAATTCATGATTTGAACTCTAAATACTTTAATGTAAGAAATACTTACATAGTTGCTTTACTTTGCCTAATTTACTTCCTGTGCCTAAGCTTCATGAAACTTGTTAGATAACACTTAATTGAAGTTTTGTTAATCACCAAAATAGATATATAATTCATGAAATTATATGGGGATGAGCTGATCATCAATCTCCCCCTTTTTGGTGATGACAAAACATAACAAGGATACAGATAGTTCTGAAATAAAACCTAAGTAACTTTGTTGGTAAAAAGTAAAGAGAATTCAATAAAGAATTCAATTTCCCCCTTTTATATGTATTTCAGAAGTATGATATTTATATTTCTCCCCCTTTTTGTCATTAAGCAAAAAGATAAAGCAATGAGACAAAGACAGAAAGAGAAAAGATAAGTGAGATCAAAGAACTTTTCTATTTATCTTGAGGGGGTACAGGGAGGTAGAAAGCAGGAGACAGAAGAGAGGCATGTCGTTGTATAATGGGCAAAGCCTTGCGTTCCTGATAGAATAAGATGACCCCATGTCAGGAAGCATTATTTTGATATGAAGTTGGCGTTGAGCATCTATAAAGGTGCCATATTCATCATTGCCAAGAGAGACCTTGAAGGTAGTGAAAGAGCCAAAACTAGCAAACCGAAGAAACTAGTTGATCTTGATAGGGTAGTGGATCTGATGCTGCAGAAGATCTTTCTTCAAAGCCACAAAAAGTGTGTACCGTGCTACCCACTGAGCATAGGGCTCTTGAACTAGATTAATGGAATTCAAATCTAAGAAGGCTTCAGCCGAGAGAGGAGGCTTGCCTGCCTTAAACAAGGAACTGTTCAAAGTTACCAGCTGAAGGGCAGACTGGTTGTGATGCTTTTCCCAATCGGTGGGAGAGAGCCTTTCACTTTCAGATAGAAGAGGTGCAAGAACCTCAGATATGATATGGCCTAGGTGAAATTCCCATCAACAAGGTTAGACAGTGATAAGGACGGTAAGAAAGTAGACCAAAAGGTCTACAGAGGTATGATAGGATCTTTACTCTACTTAACTGCCAGTAGACCTGATATACTCTTTAGTGTATGCATGTGTGCTAGGTATCAGGCAGATTCTAAAGAATCTCATTTAATCAGTGTCAAAAGAATTTTTAGATATTTAGCTAGAACCCATGATTTAGGTCTATGATATCTAAAAACATGTGAAATTAATTTAATAGGATATTCTGATGCTGACTACGCTGATTTCACATGTTTTTGGATACCATAGACCTAAATCATGGGTTCTAGCTAAATATCTAAAAAATCTTTTGACACTGACTAAATGAGATTCTTTAGGATCTGCCTGATACCTAGCGCACATGCATACACTAAAGAGTATATCAGGTCTACTGGTAGTTAAGTAGAGTAAAGATCCTATCATACCTCTGTAGACCTTTTGGTCTACTTTCTTATCGTCCTTATCACTGTCTAACCTTGTTGATGTGTTTCAAAGAATGGAAAAAGGGATATTGGTAAGCTGGACTCAAAGTCTGATGAAGGTATATTCATGGGGTATGCCTCCAAACCCAAAGGTTATAGAGTATTTAATAAGCATAGTTTATTAATTGAACAAACTGTGCATGTTATTTTTGATGAGACTAACCCTTCCTTGAGAAAGGAAGTAGATAGTGATGTTGATGATGCAGATGAACTATCCAAGAAATTAAAGAACTCATCCATCGAGGACAAGGAAGATCCACCCTTGGAAGAGCTACAACAAAAAGGCATATCTCATGACAATCTTTCAAAGGAATTGAGATACAAAAAGGATCACCCATTGGACAACATCATTGGGGATCCATCGGTTGGGGTAAGAACTAGAGGTAATGTAATTCCTTGTGATTATTTAGCTTTTGTATCTCAAATAGAGCCCAAGACAATCAATGAAGCACTGTCTGATGAATCTTGGATATTAGCCATGCAAGATGAACTTCATCAGTTCAAGAGAAACCATGTATGGTCACTTGTTTCGAGACCATCAGATCATCCTGTGATTGGCACCAAATGGATGTTCAGGAACAAATTGGATGAAGCTGGTGTGATCACTAGAAACAAGGCCAGATTGGTAGCTCAAGACTATTCCCAAGAGGAGGGCATAGATTTTGATGAAACCTATGCACTAGTAGCCAGACTTGAGGCAATTAGGATCTTACTTGCATATGCATCAGCATTGGATTTAAAACTATTTTAAATAGATGTAAAATCAGCTTTTTTAAATGGATATATAAAGGAGGAAGTTTATGTAGAACAACCTCCTGGTTTTGATGATATTGATTTTCCGAATCATATTTTCAAATTGCATAAGGCATTATATTGTTTAAAGCAAGCACTTAGAGCATGGTATGAAAGATTAAGTGCATTTTTACTGAACCATGGTTTTATTAGAGGTAAAGTAATAGCACATTATTCATCAAATCTAAAGCCAAAAATGTGCTACTTGTACAAATCTATGTGGATGATATAATTTTTAGGATCAATTGTTAGTGTTAGTAAAAGGATAAATAACAACCACAAATAGACAGGCACACAACACACAGGTTTTATCCTGGTTCGGACTTCCTCTCCGCAGGAGTCCTATGTCCAGTCCCTGAGCAACATAATGCACTTACAACAACTATTGACATCACTTACACATTGTGACATGATGTGCATTCATTTAACCCTTATCTTCTTCCCCGTGAACCATTTTTCACAACTATAAGAGGAAATCATGTCCTCATACTTATCCTTCCCAAGCTTCTCTGAGTCTTCTTCTTCCTATATTTCTTGTTCATCAACTTCATCTTTATTTGCAAATATCTTCATCTGACGATGCTCCCCACAGGGATGGGAAGGAACCGGCGCCACCGACGCCTGTTGTTGAAGAAGGCTTCACCCCCGACTTCTAGAGTGGGTTTTACAGTGATTGGAGAATGGCTTTACAGAAAGTCTTTCAACTGTACGACAATAAGGGCCTCATTGAGATCCGCCCTGACATCAGCTCTGAGGCGGAACCCATATACACCCTCTATTCTCCCTCCCCTCTCCATTCTTCCTCCCCTCCCTCCTTCCCCGAGTCATTGGCTTAGAGAGGATAGGGACTTATTGTTGTGAGGCTTGTTTTTGTAATATATTTTTGTTCTATGCAGTCTTCTATGGCCACTATATAATCTATTGTATGTGCTCTCTATCATGCAAACTCAACATGTTAGCAATAAGTACATATTGTAACATATTTTATGTATACTATAATCAAAATAAGTAAATACTGTAACAGGTTATTACGTATACTATAATAGTGTAGTGCTCGTACTGCAAGTAAAACTACAAGTGTAGTGATCGTACTGTATGTAGAATTGTAAGAGTATAGTGCTCAAACTGCAAGTTCTAATGTAACCAGTTATTATGTATATTGTATTAGATTTTTATGTGTACTGTACTATAATAGAAAATGTTAGTAGGTCCACTGAAAATGTTAGTAGGTCTACTAAAAGAGGATAGTGTCCTCATTGTAATAAATTAAAATAAGTGTTTCCTCAAGTAAATGTATAATATAATGACATGTGGAGTAGGAAATTGTACGTGCCGCAACTATGGTTCTTTGCCTCGAATTATATATGCTATAAACGTTCTTGTGCATTGAAGTATGCTTTGATGAGGTGGACGGCGAACCTAGCTCGCACGCTTGGCATGTCATCCTGAAAGAAGGGTTTGTCGTTTAGAGAAGATGGTTGATTGTTGTGTGTGAGGTTGATTGATGGCATGGAGTACCTGAGTGAAGGGGATGTAACGGCCCCGGCACCCAGATCAATCAAAACTCTAGCAACCCTTCCAAAAATAGGAACCATACCGACGACTAGATTAGAGGCCTCTGCCTCCTTTCTGGTGATGTTCATCACCCGACCGCATCCACGTCCTCGCTGAGGCTGCTACTGCTGGCACTGCTGCAGCTGCTAGAACTGACCTTGATGCTGATGCTGGCACTGCACCGACTGGGGTGGAGGAAACTGTGCTTGAGGTGCCTGCTGCTGCTGCTGTTGCCTCAACAACGGACACTCTCGCCGGTAGTGACCCGGTTGCCTGCAGTGGAAATAACTCGTGCCCTGCTGACCCTACTCTGCTCCCCACTGTACAGACTGCTCCACTGGCTGTTGCTCCGGTTGACGTCGCTACTGCTGGTGTCGGTACTGACGCCTGCCTCCACGAGTGAACAGCTTCTTCAACTTCGAGGTCAGGCCAGCACCGCCTGTCCCCGAAGAAGAAGAAGAGGAAACACTCCCTCGACTGCCCGAGGGGTGCTGGTATGGAGAAGACCTCCCTGAGCCTCCACTCTGCTGCGGCTGAAACTGACACTCCCACTCCAAGGTAGTAGCTCTCGCCACTGCCACCGCCAAGGAGTCACAGAGGTGACCAGCCATGGCCCACCTCAAGTCCGAGCATAGCCCGCTAATGAACTGCTCGGTACGATGCTACTCACTAGCGGCCACGTGGGGTACGTGTCGAAGAAGCTGCAGGAACCTTTGGTGGTACTGCACCACGGGTAAGTCTCCCAACACCAACTCATGGAACTGGTCCCTCCTCTCACAGCAAGCGTAGTCGGGGAAGAACTCACCATGAAAGGCCACTAGGAACTTCTGCCAAGCGACCTAGTTCAGCCTCCTGCCCTGAAAACTGGTCTGCCTCACTGCCCTCCACCACTCATGGGCAGACCCCTTCAGCTGATATACTGTCAACCTAACCTGATCCAGCTCTGCACAGTCCATGGTCTCGAAGGTGCTCTCGAGCTCATGGACAACTCTCTGCCCTGTCTGAATCATGGTCACCAGAAAACGTCGGAGGCCAAAGACGAAGAAACCTCTCTAGAAGCGTCGTGCGGTCCTCAGGTGCTGCCGCTGCAACTGGAGTATGCTGTCGTACCACTGGTGGTACCTCTAACTAAACTGGTGCTGCCTGTGGGGTCGGTGGTGGCTGCTCCTCTGGTGCCATCTCAGCGAACTGCTGACCACCTGCCGGCATCTGCTGGTATGGATGGTACTACGGGTACTGCCAAGGACCCTGGAACATAGCTCTCCACCACTGCTCCATGACGGCCGGCGGGGGCGGGGGCGGAAACCACTGCTGCTTCTGCTGCGGCCCTCCCTGTGGAAACGGAACGCCCTGCGGCAACGGGCCCCTAGGCTGCTCGAACTGCTGGGGATGAGCATTAATCGGCACTTTCTCGGCTGCAACCGACCCGTCCGACTCTAACTCCTGATGCTCCGCCAGCTCACGAGCCTGCCTACGAGTGCGTGGAGGCATGTTCTGCAAAACACCCACAATAAAAGATTAACAGATAAAACTCCGGCGGCTAGCAGTGTTACTTGTACTTCCTAAGGGACTTTATGTTATTATTTATTTCCATTACATGTCCTGATAGACCCCTTTCTCTGATACCACTGTAACGGCCCCGACGCCCGGACCCTCGGCTCCCACCAAGAATCCGAATATCGGCACCGCCGCCCACGGGTTCGGAGACCCGGAAGGGCTAACAGATCGGTCTAACAAGATATGTAATAGAGATAAATAACAACAAATGCATTAAAATGTACAATAGGTGAAGGAAAAGAGTCTAACGCTGAGTAACAGTTTAGTACAGTCCCAAAGTAAATAAAGTACAAGTACTAAAATAAAGGGAAAGAACACGTCCCTTAGGGGCATACCTCGAGGGTGAAGTACACAAGCTGGGGAACACTGCTCACTGGGGACGCTCCCCGTCTCCTCAGTCTACCGCGGAGGGAACTGCTGTGAAGTCTCACCTGCAAAAGAGGGCATGAGCTTCACAAAGAAGCCCAGTAGGGACTACCAATCTCCCACTGGTTCTAACAGCAGAATAGAACTAAGTGCAGTAACTAAATAAAGCAGTAAATTCTATTCTACTAAACAGAGTCAAGTGCGGAAGCATGAAAGAAACTACACGGTCGTCGGTCTAGGCTACACGTCGGGACCGGAAAACCCGTGTAAAACACAGCACCAAAGAAACCCAAGGCTGTAACAGGGACAGCAGGACCACTGCCCGGACAAGACACTAGCCTATGAGAAGGCCCTAATTGGGTGGATCTTCATATTGAGGTAGGGACTCCTCACCCTCCACCTATTTCTAGCATGTTAGGACCCAAATCCTCCTTCTCTAAGCCTAGAATCCATGTCTAGGATTGCATTGTGTTCCCTGTAACATGTGGTTTCCTGAGGAACGATGGTTGTGTGGTTTTCATGCTTGGAATGGGTATGTTGTAATGAGGGTTTCATGTTGTGCATGTGAGGATTTCAGTGTAGCCCTGCTTTCCTTGACATGCATTAGGTTTCTTAAGGGTGGTTTGGTGTTAATTAAGCTACTTCCATCGTGTGGCATGCTCCCTTCCCCTTTTTGTACGTTTTTGTGAAGTTTTGGGTTGTTGCTGGAGCCTTTGTATGGCTCCCGGCTGAGGTCGCGACGGAGATCCCAGTCGTGACGTATCGTCGCGTCGCGTTCTCTCTGAACGCACCCCAGCACCCGTCACGTTTAGAGACGCGATGAGTACGTGGCGGCGTTCAGGAGTTCGGGGTTTTGTCAGAACGTGACCTCCATCTCCGTCGCGATGCACGTGTCGCGTTCGGATGAACCAGTTTGGTTGTGGTGCCCTTAATCGTCGCATTCTTATTGCGACAGGTTCAAGGGTCGCCCTCTGGCTCTTGTCGCGACTGGCAGGGTCGTCGCGTTCTGATCGCGATGTATCACTGTGTCGCCTCTCTGACCGAGAGGGACTGGCGACAGGTTTGACGTTCCACTTCCGCTACGACTCAGTTTTCTTGGCTCCTGTGCTATTCCTAATGCAGTACTACTCTAGTCTCTTCGCCCGGTGCTAGGCACTTGAGGGCTTGTCTGCAAGACAGGTTGTTACCGTTACCTGGGACCCCCATCCCCGCGCACCTGTTAGAGGGAGTTCTCCGGGCGGTGAGCGTGCTCGAGTCACGGACTTGGAGCAGATGGGTAAACGGTGGGGGCAGCGGCATAGAGCCATTTGTAGAGCTCTCTTAGCTGGGTCTGGGTCGCCGAGGTAGTTATGGCACTCTTTCGGTGTAGACCAGCTTGTCCTTTCTCACTACCTCACTCTATGTGGTTCTGGAACCATTTAGAGGGGCCAAGCGTGGGACCGTAGTCCGGCCAGACTACAGTAGTTGTGGTTACTTTAGTTCCGTGTCTCACTCCGACGGGAGGTGCTAGACATGGACCGTTGGTCGAGGGTAAGGTGCATGGCGCACCTGACTGGCTGACTAGTGTAGCGTTCTGTAGCTAGTGTCTTGTCCGGGTAGTGGTTATGTTGTCCGTGTTACAGCCTTGGGTTTCTTTAGTGTCGTATTTTACATGGGTTTTTAGGTCCTGACGTATAGCCTAGACCGACGACCATGTAGTTTCTTTCACGCTTCCGCACTTGACTCTGTTTAGTAGAATAGAATTTACTGCTTTATTTAGTTATTGCGCTTAGTTCTATTCTGTTGTTAGAACTAGCGGGAGATTGGTAGTCCCTACTGGGCTTCTTCGTGAAGCTCATGCCCTCTTTTGCAGGTGAGACTTCACAGCAGTTCCCTCCGCGACGGACTGAGGAGACGGGGCCGTAGTAGACGGCGTCCCCAGTGAGCAGTGTTCCCCAGCTTGTGTACTTCACCCTTGGGGTATGCCTCTAAAGGACGTGTTCTTTCCCTTTATTTCAGCACTTGTACTTTATTTACTTTGGGACTGTACTAGACTATTACTCAGTGTTAGACTCTTTTCCTTCACCTGTCGTGCATTTTAGTGCATTTGTTGTTATTTATCTCTATTACATATCTTGTTAGATCGATCTGTTAGCCCTTCCGGGTCTTCGAACCTATGGGCGGTGGTGCCAATGTTCAGATTCTTGGTGGGAGCTGAGGGTCCGGGCGCCGGGGCTGTTACAGGGGAAACCTTGAGTGTCCCTACATGCCAAACATTGCATGTATTTGCAAGTAAATATGGCGCAGTCGTCTTCCGATCCTTATTGTGGGCATGGGTTGGGGTAGCGTAGCGACCAATTTGCTGTATCGAGGTCCCTGCCTTTCATGTATGTTCTCAATATGTCCACCTGTATGAAAAAAGTAACAAAGAGTTCTAATTAGTTGATGTACATTTACTGTAATAAATGTAACATATGTGTGCATGCTTTGTAACAAATGTAAGCCCTGTATGTAACACATGTTTCTCCTACCGTAACACTGTAATTGAGTATGCAATTTAGTTGACACTTACGTATTCTAGAATGTCAGTATGATTTTTGTTTCTTAATGAATCGTACACGTGGAACACTTTTTCTTTAATATTGATGACCAAAAGAGCCCAATGATTCATCCCAACGTGCATGGGGATGAAGAGGAGGTTTAATTTAGTTGGGATGCGGTCCAGTATTTGGAAAGCGTAATCAAGATGTTGTTGTTTGCTCTTATCATCTCTGCACGATTGAACGTAGCCTTTTAAAGTGGCTCATAGATGTCCAAAAGTATTAAAAATGTTTGGGTTCTCTTGTCGGGGGAGAAGCAAGTAAGTGTTGACGTAGCAGTCAATTATGGCCGATTCGCTCTGCCTCCCGGACAATAGGTCCCAGATGTCTATAAATGTGAGGAAATTATCGTATCCTTGGAGAGTGCTGCCGAACATCCAATCACTACATGTAAGAAAGGTGTACATCTTCTGTAAGAGTGGAGATGTCATACAGTAATAAACGAACAAGTATAATGTAACAGAATAACTCCGAACTGTAAGAAGAAAATACATGTACTGTAACACTACTGAGTAATGATGTACTCATTTAGAAATCTTTCAATCCAAGACTTTTCGTCATCTCGTAATACTTCTCAGGCGACATAATCTTGTCTCCCCTCTTTCTTGCCCGTTGGAAGTGTGTCTGTACTCTCCTGGGAGCCAACAAAGATAAGTTCGAAAGTGGACACATTGACTTTCAGAGCTTTGTAGTATCGATAATCCTCTGGCTGTGACGGAATAAGAAAGAAAAGAATGTTTTGTATGGGGACTATGACGAGGCTTTAATGTTACTGTCATATAACATTCAGGTTACTGTAACATAACGTTAAGGTTATGTATCTTCTGTTAATGTTATTGTACTGTATATATCTTTGTTGTCGTCTTTTTCTCGTCCCAGCTGACACTCGTATGGACATGGAGAATGGGAAACATGACGTATCTTCCTCTTCTTCTCCTCCTCCTCCTCCTTCCTCTTCTCCGCCTCCTCTGCCTCCTTTCTCTTCTCCTCCTCCTTCCTCTTCTTCTCTTCCTCCTCTGTCTTCTTCTTCTCTGCCTCCTCCGTCTCCTTCCTCTTCTTCTCTGTCTCCTTCCTTTTCTTCTCCTCCTCCTCCTCCTTTCTCTTCTTCTCTTCCTCCTCTGTCTTCTTCTTCTCCTCCTCCTCCGTCTCCTTCCTCTTCTTCTCTGTCTCCTTCCTCCTCTTCTCCACCTCCTTCCGTTTCTTCTCCTCCTCCTCCTCCTTTCTCTTCTTCTCTTCCTCCTCCATCTTCTTCTTCCCTACCTCCTCTGTCTCCTTTCTCTTCTTCTCTTCCTCCATCTTCTTCTTCTCTGCCTCCTCCTTCCTCTTTTGCTCCTCCTCCTCCTCCTTTCTCTTTTTCTCTTCCTCCTCCCTCTTCTTCTCTTCTTCCTCTTCCTCTTCTCCGCCTCCTCCTCCTCCTTCCTCTTCTTCTCCTCCTCTGTCTTTTTCTTCTCCTCCACCTCCTTCCTCTTCTTCTTCTTCTTCTCCTCCCCCTCCTCCTTCCTCTTCTCCTCCGCCTCCTTCCTCTTCTTCTTCTTCTTCTCCTCCTCCTTCTCCTTCCTCTTCTTTGCCTCCTCCTCCCTCTTCTTCTCGTCGACCACCTCCTTCCGCCTCCTCTTCTTCTCCTCATCCCTGTTCCTCTCTTTCTCTGGCTCCGACATCTGCCACTCTGACATCGATCGTTGCGACCTTGTCAAGGGGGTTCTCCTTCTTGTAACTGAATATATGATATACTGTTAAGAACTATGATTTGTACTATAAATGTATATAATATATACTATAAATGAGTATAATCTACTCTATTACCTTGTTGTCGGACACTCATCTTTGCTATGTGGGGTGATGGTACTGAAGGTGTAGGGAGCTCTGCTAGTGGTAGGACTAAGACTACAGATTGTGGCTCCACGGGTGGATGTTGCTGCCACTGAGGTTGACACTCAAATTGTTCCTCTAGTCTTTGTAGCCTCTGGTCCATTGATTGGAGAATAGTGTTCTGCTGCTGCAAGAGGTCGCTCTGCAACTCCATGACCTCCCTCTGTTGTTTGGACACTCTTAAAAGCTCCTGAAGAATGTCAACAACATGTTTATCTGATGGAGGGGTTCTGGAAGTGGTGGACGTGGATGCCGTCAATCGTCGCGAAACCCCAGGTCGGTCATTCCTCACATTAACCTCCAAATATACCTGAAGTATATTCATAAGAAGATATGATATACTCCAGGGGAAAGTTACACTTACATCAGATAGTCGCAATCCTCGTAGTAGATCAGATAAAGACTGTCCCTTACCCCGACAATGCCAATGGAAAAATGGGGGTTCTCTTTGGGGATGCTCTGGTCGCAATTTTAACTGGTGCGTCAAGAACCATGTCTATATCATTAACACAAGTAAGAAAACTATAAAACTTATATTGTATAATAGACTACTTCCTGAACTGTAAAACCTGTAGACATGGACTGCAATGAGGACCTCAAAATACTGTAATAGACAGGTGTATCGCATGTGTAGCGTATTGACCGTTCGGATTGTGGCTTAGTGGTTGTGGAGGCCAATTTGTGGCCTATTAGTGTGTGTTACAGGTGCTTTACATAGGTTGTGAGGCTTCGTGGGCCGACAGTTTGGGCCCAAAGCATTCACTGGTTCACTGTTTGCGAACGCGACAGGGCTAGGCGCCGCGTTTTAAACGCGACAGCCCTGAGTGTCGCATTATGGATACCGCCATTTGTGGTCTTCGTCTGCATGTCCGCCGCGTGTCACGTGCTGGGCGGCCTTGCTGACGTCGACCATGAGAAGGCGACAGCCTTCTCCGTCACGTTTAGGTCACGACGGTAGGGTGCGTCACGTTCTCAACCGTGAACAGCTCTTAACCTAGGTCGGCCAGACAGAGCCCAGCAACCTCTGTTTGGCCAGGGGGAGGAATTTTCGCGGGGATTTTGGGCGATTCAGGGTTTTAGAGTCGTTTTTGGCGTGGTCTCGCCACGAGGATGTGCTACGGAGCGGGGGAAACGCCGGGGGATTGTCGTTCTTCGCGTTCTTCATGAAGGTAGGGAGATTCTGCCCCGTTTTACTATGTGGATTGCATGTGATGCATGTTAGTGTGTTATTCATAGTATAGATGCTAGATACCATGCTAGGGCATCGGGTGGTGCATGAATAATTGACTGTTATAGCATTTTATGTGGTTTGTGTGGGGAGTCCGAAGATGGGTTCCCGGATGTAGGGTTTCACCTGTGAAGGTGACGGACCAGGGTGTCACGTTCAGAACGCGATAGCCCGACCCGTCGCGTTTTGCCTCTGAACGCGACATATCGAGGTGCCATGTTCTGAAGGTGACAGAGGACCCTGTCGCGTTAAGAGTTTCGATGGCATTGATCTTGTGCATGGTCGTGTGATTATCGGTTTATCGTTACATGTTGTGCATGGCAATGGTAAGCAGTGCATTGGCACCTATAGCGCTCGAGGAACGTGTTGTTTGCAGGGTTGACGTGTTGTTCAAGTGAGTTGTGCGGTGTGTTCACATGGTTTGTGTGTGCGTGGCGAGTAGTACGACGCCTACTGTGGTTACCTCTTCAGTTGGGAGCCCCAGGTTTTGTGTAAGCCAGGCACGTTAGTGCTCGCGGCTTGTCTCAGTACTTGTATACCGTCGAGGTCTGTGTCGTCTTCCTGGACACCCTCGCTCTTGTGTAGAGTTGTACGTCCATCTGAGGGAAAGACGGTAGTGGGACAGCGACTTGTGAGAGTTTGTCTTTTGTCGTTTGTAGCGTGCTCGTGGTTGGGGGTTACGAACACCAGTAGACGTATTGGGCCCCAGCTAGTCCTCTTTTCCAGTGTCTCACTTTATGGAGCTCAGGCTGGAGTCCTTAAAGGTGTCAGGCATGGACCTGCGACAGTGTGGTCCTCAGGAGTGGTGTTGGTTGGTCTCCACAGTTTCTTGGCTTGTTCTAGTGAAGCGGTAGCTGGACCTTTTGTCCGTGGCTGCGAGACTGAGAGGTAGTCATGTGTGGTTTGTCCGGGTCAGTTGCTGGTGTCGCGAACCAATCTTCGTGACTCGAGTGTGGCATTTTTCTAATTTAGCACGTACATCTGGCGAGGTTTGTCGTTTATTTATTAAAGGCTGATTTCTGTTAATAGCATGTGGTAAGTAGTGTTTACAGCTTTAATATCCTGTGTGGATAGTACTATAAATTGCTAGCGTAGCTTCCTGCTTCTTTACTTGTGAGATTGGCTTTGTTCGGCTTTTGGGGAAGTTTCCCTACTGAGCCAGTGACTCGTGAGGCTCACCCCTACTTCTTTCAGGTGAGGAAGAGCAGGAGGCTTCTCGTCCCTCTTCTAGCTTGGAGCCGCACCATAGAGGAGTTGGGTCTGCACTACCAGCAGTGTAATTTTCTTTCTTTGTACACCTTGGGGTATGCCCCAGGTCGTTCTTGTGCTTGTGTCTGGCTACAGTTGTGAAAAAGGCTATGTATATTTCATGTAAATGTTTGTGAGATTGCAATCTTATATATATTTGACTTGTTTCTTTTATATTTCTACGGACTTGTGAATGGTATCCCTTGCGAGGCTTCAGCTCGTTCGCGGGAGGCGGAGTCGGGTCAGGCTCGTTATTAGGTTAATGGGTTTGAACAATGAGGACTGGTACAGTTGGTATCAAAGCAAGGTCCGTGTGAATGTAAAGGAATCGGAAATTTGCATAGCCTATTCTCTACTTTATCCCACTGCTGGTCGTTGACCCTGGTTTTTGTATTGATTTGTTGTATGTTGTGTGGTTGGAATGACATTTATGCAGGATAAGAAATGGCAGACAGGAGAGATTGGGGAGGAGGTGGAGATGAACCTGAGGAGAGTACGCATCAAATGATAGAAAGAATATGGGAAAGTCTTACAGAGATCCGTACCAGGTTGGATCATCAGGCACCAGTACAGCCGGTAGTCGGGGCACTGCCGATTGTGGAGGAGGCAGTACCAGTGGCACCACCCCACCATCAGTAGTTGAGGTACCACCTGTAGTACCTGTACTTTCTGGAGCACCAGTACGGGTAGTCAGTGCGGAGGATCCCATAGCACTAGTAGAGAGGTTTTTATGGTTGTAGCCACCTACATATTCAGGAGATCCGAATCCCGACACAGCAGAGCACTGGGTACATGAAATAGAGAGAGTTTTTGTCATTATGAGGTGTTCACAAGCTAACAGGGTGTTACTAGCTGCCTATCAGTTGCATGGATTTGCACAGGAATGGTGGAGATTGAAGATGCAGATGGCGTTTGTAGGATGGACAGAGGAAACCATCACCTGGCTAGAGTTTTTAGAAGTATTTAATGATACTTTCTTTCCAATTCAGATACAACAGGCCAAGAGGGAGCAGTTCCGGACATTGTAGCAAGGGAACTTGTTAGTACTAGAATATCAGATGAGGTTCATGGCATTGAGTAGATATGCTCCATATGTGGTTACTGATAACACAATGATGGTGGAGTATTTTATTCGAGGATTGCGATCAGAGCTTCAGGATGCAGTTATCCTGTAACGACCCGACCCTCCAGACCCCCACCAGGGCCCGAAGTTCGCGTCGCCACCCACGGATCCGAAGACCCGGAAGGGTTATAATTAATAGTCTAGTGAGATATGTACTGAATTCTAATAACTATAACAATCTGTACAATATACAAAAGTCTGTACAATGTGTCCCAAGCAAAAGCACAGGTACAAGTAGAAAGGTGTAGTCCTTAAGGGGCATACCCCGAGGACTTGCAAAACACAACTCTCAGCTCACTCGGGTACAAGAGCTCACAACACTCGCTCTCACTGCTGCTGACAACACACGGTGCCACGACCGCCTCCACAACCTGTCCGACATCGAGCTCCCGCGACGACGAGCCCCTAGCTGAAGGGGGGTGAGCCTCGCGAACAAGGCCCAGTAGGGATTACCAGTCCCTCACCGGCCAGAGCAGTAGGAACTCCGAAAATAGGAAACTACACTAGAAAGCTGTAAAGCGAGGAACACCTACAGCATGGTACTACTAACCAGCGGAAGAGAACAGTACAACGCGACGACCACCAACCGAGGTCGGGCCACACACACGACTCCCGCAGAAACCAACGGAGTCGAACACAGAGCGAAAGCAACCCTCGGCGCACCTGTCGAGACCATGGAACAACCAGATGAGAACGACGTCTCACCGCAAACTCGGCCACCTCAGACCTCCACAGAGTCGAGGGTCCGCAAGCAGAACCACCCTGGACCCCGGATACACAGCAAGGACGGGAGGCCATACACACCGATGCCACCACGGACTGGCATCCACAAACGGAACCACGGAGCTGAGAGAACATCGAGTGGGAACCACCAGAAGCATGAGTCTGCACAAGGCCAGACCAACAATGCCCACGGGAACTATGCACGGACAGGCTATAACCGTTGTACCAACTAGAGAAACGGATAACACTTAGAAACGTCATGAGGAAACGTCGTCACAACAACAGCAACCAAGCCACCGCCCTAGTAGCCAAGAGGGGGGACCCGCGGTCCACATGCTCTGCTCGCTAGCCTAGCTCCTGCCTCCACCCCCGTGCGAGGGCGAGACAGAGCCACCAAGAACACACCACACACGCACCACCGCAGCCTGGCCAAGCTGCGGCCTCACGCCTAGCACCACTACGTGGCTCCAGAACCAACGCAGAGAGAGGCAGTGAGACAAAGGACTGTCTGGTCTGCGCTAGGAAAGCACTCCGAACCCCTCGGCATCCCAGACCCAGACAAGAGAGCTCTACAAATGACTCAGCGCCACTGTCCAAACCTTGTTTTCCCCTCAGCTCTAGAGTCCGCCCTGTCGGCTGCCAACTCGAGCACGCTCGCAGCCCGGAGTACCCCCTCAACAGGCTTCCGAGGACGGGGGTCCCAGGCAATGGAGACAACCTCTGAACGGGACAAGCCCTCAAGTTCCAAGCACCGGGCGAACAGGCGAGGCAATCACCACAGAAACGGCACAAGTGGCTTGTAACCAAGACAAGCCCAACAGGCACGAGCACACACGGCACCCCTTCCAGAAACCCCGGAAGGGCCGTCGGCCAACGCCGGCACACCTAGCACGGCATGAGAAGTCGGAACACCATGAGGCAGAACAAAAGCCAGAACAACCTGATCGCGACCACAGGTGTGTCGCCTTCAGAACAGGAAGGCGACAGCCAACCTGTCGCCACCAGGTCACGACGACCAGGGGGCCGCCTTCTGACCTGAACGTGACATATCGACATGTCACGTTCAGCATCAGAAGGCCGGACCCCAAGCGGGGCCATTGGCTCGCAGCCAAACGGCATCGGAGCAAGAAGGCGACAAGGGCATCATCGCTACCTCAAAGGTAGAACGCGACGACTGCCCTGTCGCAACCCCGAAGGTGACAGCCTAGGTGCCGCCTTCAGAACAAAACCCAGAACCAAAGGGTAAAGGGGAACGCGACGGCCAACCTGTCGCTACCTGAAGGCGACAGGTTGCTCGTCGCCTCCAGACTGGTATCGCGACAGCCACCCTGTCACGATCATAGGCTGAGCCCCAAACGGAGCATGGGGCCAACCATGGTCACCCCAAGCTACCACACAAGCACACACGGGGAGGGGAGCATGGGGAAAGCTGCAAATCTAACTACAAAACCCCGAGGGCTCCCGATCCACCCGGATGGGAGAGGGCACAAGAAATTCCTACCTTAGAACAGAGAAACCACCCCACGAAGGGGCCCTCGCATCGGTTGGCCGCCTCCTCCTCGCTCCACGAACGTGCCGCCGCTCCGCACGAGCTCCTGGCCGCTCCACAGTGCCGGATCGCCGAAGGGAGCCCTCCACCGCCTGAGAAGAGGGGAAAAGGGAGAGAGGAAGAAAAGGGAATAAAGGAGGGGCCAACGGCCTTAAGCTCTCAGAACCTGAGAACGCGACAAGATCCCTATCGCGATCACAACAGGAACGCGGCACCCGACACGTCGCCTTCTCAAAAGTTCCGAAAAGACCTCTGACAGGCCGACAGGCGCCAGACCACGTGTCATGTGCGCAGGCGCCTCAGGTGAATGCGACACCTGGCACGTCGCCTTCACACCTGCGATGCGGACACGTGGCACGCAGCCACAGCAACAACCGAAACGCGACACAGGGGCCGTCGCCTTCCCAACCAGAAGGCGACAGGGAACATGTCGCGTTCAGAACGTGACACCCCTGCCCAACGCGATCCCAAGATCAACGCCAAGGCACACAGAACCCAAGGAGTTACACCAAGATGCGACGAGAAAGCGACGCACCCGAACGTAGCGACACAGATGACTGTCGCTGTGGACACCCACGCCGCGACACCAACGCGTCGCCCAGTCTAGACGAGTCAGTGGCCAGTCATCCCAGGCGCCGAACGGAAAGCCAGGAAATTGGGACTTACATTCTACCCCCCTTAAAACAATTTCATCCTCGAAATTGGGACAAGCCCAAAAGATCCCGAGGCATGAAATGAAGCATAGGGAGCAAACGTAAGACCAGTGCAAAAAAGCCACTAAGTCTCAACACGACTTCCTCGTGGCAACAATCGCACAGCCAAACACGTGCGAAGCACACGAAGCTGGAAAACCAACGGCTCACACAACGAGCCCCAAACACACGGAGGCACAGAACCGAAAACTCTACGGTTCGCAACACGCTCCAACGCACCTAGAGCACCAAGCCGAGAAACCAACGACTCACTCTAGTCATACGTGGGGCATCCAAACGGGATGACAACCCCATCGGTGCCGAGCGACGCCAAATCCGGCCCGAACAGTGGAAAACACCAGCCGAAACTACACGGCTACAGCCACCAACAGACCTCGCTGTTGGGACCAACCAATCAGCAACCCACTCTGTCGCTAGCAAAACCCGACAGAGGACATGGTTGCCGACAGCGACACGAGAAACACCGGTCAGCAACTCACTCTATCGCTAGCAACACCCGACAGAGCACACTGTTGCTGACAACCACACAAGAACCACCTGAGAGTCAAGCATGACACTCAGGGAACGGCCTCACGCCACTAGCAACAGCTAGCACCGGTCACCAGCCCAACCGAGTAGCCACGCGAGAGACACAACCCAGAGCGAGGACACACTCACGGAGAATTCTCAACACATGAAACAGCGTCCACTGTCACCTCTAAGTCTTACCCAGACTTTCCTTGCAGTCCAACAGGGATAGCAAACACACGCGAAGAACCCTCAACACGCAAAAACAGCATCCATTGTCACCACTAGGTCTCACCCAGACCTTCCTCGTGGTCCGACAAGGATACCAAATGCACGCGGAGCCACAAAAACTAGGAGTCACATGCTCCACAATGTGGCACAACGCGATGGAAGCACGGAAGACGTTTGAGGTCAAGCCTGACCCGGACACCTCCCAACGTCAACAAACCACATGGTCGAGTACCAGCAAGCTGATAGACCTCACTGTCATCGGATGAACTGACAGGAGACTCCGCCATCGGCTTCCAGACTCACCAACGCCATGCACAACCACACGGGACGCAAAACAACCGCAGAGGTCGAGGGCAATATGTCGACCTCAGAGAGACCCAGACCGAAGCAGGGTACCACAATCGCACACACTCGCTCCGCAAGCGAGGGGGAAAACCGGAACACTGGCCACGACCAGAGCCTGGTGTACCACTGATAGGGCTACCTAGACAAGGCAGAGCAGCCACCCCATAGCAGTATCGGTACAACCACAAGGCACAGGCCAACACAAAGTGTCCCAGGGCAGAAAGCTCAATGCCTCCAACATCGAGCAAACTTGTGAAACAATGCACGAAGCACATGAACAGACACACGACACAACATAGGGTGCTATCACAAGCACCGGGAACTAACCAGGGTACAACAAAATCCACCAGGGCTCCAGACGGCACAAAACCGAAACGCTCGAGCATGAGCACACGGTACTACCACAAACACCAAAAGTAAACAAAGTACAACCCAGGTGCACCAGCGGCCAAAGCAACACTACGGATAACAGGAAGGACTCTCCAATGGAGGCCTACCGAAAGCCACACGCCAAGAACCGCAAGCCTGAAAGAGCGCAACAGGCCACGTCGGCCCTAACCCTTAAGGCACAAAACACGAAGCATCAGAGAAAATGCTCAAGGCGCAGCGCACACAGCGGCACCAACGGCTCGAGACGACACGGGCCCCACCGAAGGGGACTCTCTACCAGAGACCCACAATGGAAACACATGGAAAGCCGACAACTACTACTTCAAGAGCGCGACAACCACGTACGCTCCAAGAAGAACACAAAACACGGAGCACCGACTCCGCCACACAGGGAGTGAAAACCACAGCAACTCCCTGGTACGCAAGATCAAGAAGCACCACCTCTATCACGACTGATAGAGAGGCCAAACACCAAAACGACGGCAAGAAAAGCCTCCAAGGCACAAGCCGAGGCACCACCGAGCATACAACGGAACAATGCTTGCACGAGCAAGCCAATCACAAAAAACCAATGCACAGCGGAATAACGCTCACACGAGCAGCCCAACAAGAAAACAATGCTACCTCGCACCAACCAACAGGGACCCAATGCCCCGAATTGAGCCTGGCAGGTAGCGAGAAACCATTACGACGGAAAATGGCACAAATAGGTCCACCGACAAACGATGCCATACAGAAACAACGGCACGACGGGAGCAAACAACTCGACCCAAAAACAACTCCAGGGAAGGTGACTCCACCAGAAGGTTGCAACGATGTGCACCCCGGCAACACAACACCATAGTGGAGCACCACCACCCCGAGCAACCGAGGAAAAGCAGAGGAAGGAGACACGCACGAGTCTCTTCCACACGCGAGAGGTAAAACCCAATGCGAGACTGACACTTCCATAAGAAGCACAGCCCGCGAGACACCGACGGCACTCACCAGACCACCATCTGCAAGAGCACGCCAGGCACGAGAAACGAAACAAACCATTCAAGCCACGGGGACACACAAGTCCCGCCAGCACGGCTGAGAAACTTGGAAATGACTAAAAAGACGAGCTGGCCAACGCGACAGCCAGACGCACGGCCAAGGGCACAACACCTTGACCGACAACGCCCAAGCAGAATGTAACAAAGAAAGTCCAACCGGAAACAACGATAGCTCATCTCCACAGAGAGGGAGAGCAATGACAACCAAAACAACACGAAGCAGCCTTGGGGAGAACCTCCACCAA
Organism: Colocasia esculenta; assembly: GCA_014218235.1. NCBI lineage: Eukaryota > Viridiplantae > Streptophyta > Magnoliopsida > Alismatales > Araceae > Colocasia > Colocasia esculenta. The sequence continues at coordinate 20,333,919 of CM024760.1, read as the reverse complement.
AAAGCTCCAAGAGCCGTCCTGGGAGAACCTCACTAGAATGCGGCCCAACCAAACGGCACACTTCGAATCACAGGGGCAACACAATGGTGGTCCGAAACAAACATGAAGCACTCCTGGGAAGAACCTCCACCAGAAGCGACAAAGGGCGATCCTGGGAAGAACCTTCACCAGAATGCACAACCCAAACGATCAAACAACATGGACCATTAGAAAGGACACTGTAGTAAGCAAAACTGTAGAAGCAACACAAGCCGGTCCTGGGAGAACCTCCACCAGAACCACCAAGGCACCGCTCTGGGAAAAACCCTCCAAAACGCACCAGCCAAACCAACAGCGCACCTCAGACTCTGAGGTGGCACGAAAACAGTAGAAATGAGCGAGGAACAGTCCTGAGAGAAACACTCACTAGGACAACAACAAATAGTTCTGGGAAACCTCCACCAGAACACAGGGCAACCAAGCGATGCACCTCAGCCTAGAGGGCAACGCAACAGCAACCAGAAACGAGCACAACACAGTTTTGGGGAACCTTACTCCTGCTACAACCAACAAGGAAGAACTCCGGGAGCACCTCACCATAGCCCACAACTAGCCAGCGCCAGGCTGACAACAACCACAGACAAGTGTCGCAGCGCTCAACTAGTGGTGCAACACGGCACACAAAGCACCTGCTTAGCTCGGCGTCCCGAGCACAGCGCACAATGGCGCACAGGCACACGAGGCCAAACACACAACAATGACAACACACACCCCAACAACAAAGGGGTAGCCAACAAGGCAGAGACACCTTCCACCGGTTCCACGGGCAACACCCCAGCACCGGCGAAGGCCACACAACACGCAGGCTCTCTCAGCCTTCGTGACGCACACACGCTCAAATGCGCCAAAGACGACCTGGAGCACCGCACCTGGACTAGCTCGTAAGCGTCCTCCACACAAGGAAGACCACTGCTAGCGAGTCCATCGCCAACTGCACCACTACGGCACGAACATGCCGAGCGACCACACTCGCCACTCACGTGGCACAGCAACAACTGCAACCTGCAACACGCGCACGAATCATGCAGGGAAGCCGCACACCTGCAAAACATTTGAAAGTACAAGCCTAACACTAGTCGGACGGTGTCAGCAGCACACTAGTACCTTCCTTTGGGAAAGCTATAGTTATTAACTCCTTACAAATCTCAGTAGACCCTCGCTCTGATACCAACTGTAACGACCAGACCCTCCAGACCCCCACCAGGGCCCGAAGTTCGCGTCGCCATCCACGGATCTGAAGACCCGGAAGGGTTATAATTAATAGTCTAGTGAGATATGTACTGAATTCCAATAACTATAACAATCTGTACAAAATACAAAAGTCTGTACAACGTGTCCCAAACAAAAGCACAAGTACAAGAAGAAAGGTGCAGTCCTTAAGGGGCATACCCGAGGACTTGCAAAATACAACTCTCAGCTCACTCGGGTACAAGAGCTCACAACACTCGCTCTTACTACTGCTGACAACACACGGTGCCACGACCGCCTCCGCAACCCGTCCGACACCGAGCTCCCGTGACGACGAGCCCCTAGCTGAAGGAAGTAGGGGGGTGAGCCTCGCGAACAAGGCCCAGTAGGGATTACCAGTCCCTCACCGGCCAGAGCAGCAGGAACTCTGAAAATAGGAAACTACACTAGAAAGCTGTAAAGCGAGGAACACCTACAGCATGGTACTACTAACCAGCGGAAGAGAACAGTACAACGCCACGACCACCAACCGAGGTCGGGCCACACACACGACTCCCGTAGAAACCAATGGAGTCAGACACAGAGCGGAAGCAACCCTCGGCACACCTGCCGAGACCACGGAACAACCAGGTGAGAATGACATCTCACCGCAAACTCGGCCACCTCAAACATCCACAGGGTCGAGGGCCCGCAAGCAGAACCACCTCGGACCCCGGATACACCTCAAGGTCGGGAAGCCATACACGCCGATGCCACCACGGACTGGCACCCACAAACGGAACCACGGAGCCGAGAGAACACCGAGCGGGAACCACCGGAAACACGAGTCTGCACAAGGCCAGACCAACAACGCCCATCGGAACTAGGCACGGACAGGCTATAACCGCCGAACCAACTAGAGCAACGGATAACACTTAGAAACATCATGAGGAAACGTCGTCACAACAACAACAACCAAGCCATTGCCGCTAGCAGCCAAGAGGGGGGACCCATGGTCCACACGCTCTACTCGCTAGCCTAGCTCCTGCCTCCGCCCCCGCGCGAGGGCGAGACAGAGCCACCAAGAACACACCACACACGCACCACCGCAGCCTGGCCAAGCTGCGGCCTCACGCCTAGCACCACTATGTGGCTCCGAAACCAATGCAGAGAGAGGCAGTGAGACAAAGGACTGTCTGGTCTATGCCAGGAAAGCACTCTGAACCCCTCGGCGTCCCAAACCCTAACAAGAGAGCTCTACAAACGACTCAGCGTCGCTGTCCAAACCTCGTTTTCCCCTCAGCTCTAGAGTCCACTTGTCGGCTGCCAACTCGAGCATGCTCGTAGCCCGGAGTACTCCCTCAACAGACTCCTGAGTACGGGGGTCCCAGGCAATGGAGACAACCTCTGAATGGGATAAGCCCTCAAGTGCCAAGCATCGAGCGAACAGGCAGGGCAATCACCATAGAAATGGCACAACTGGCTTGTAACCAAGATAAGCCCAGCAGGCACGGGCACACACGGCACCCCTTCCAGAAACCCCGGAAGGGCCGTCGGCCAACGCCGGCACACCCAGCACGGCACAAGAAGTCGGAACACCACGAGGTAGAACAAAAGCCAGAACAACCTGATCGCGACCACAATGTGTCACCTTCAGAACAGGAAGGCGACAGCCAACCTGTCGCCACCAGGTCACGATGACCAGGGGGCCGCCTTCTGACCTGAACGCGACATATCGACCTGTCGCATTCAGTGTCAGAAGGCCGGACCCCAAGCGGGGCCATTGGCCCGCAGCCAAACGGCATGGGAACAGGAAGGCGACAAGGGCATCATCGCTACCCCAAAGGTAGAACGCGATGACTGCCCTATCGCAACCCCGAAGGCGACAGCCTGGGTGCCGCCTTCAGAACAAAACCCAGAACCAAAGGGCAAAGGGGAACACGGCGGCCAACCTGTTGCTACCCGAAGGCGACAGGTTGCTCGTCACCTCCAGACCGGTATCGCGACAGCCACCCAGTCGCGATCATAGGCTGAGCCCCAAACGGAGCATGGGGCCAACCATGGTCACCCCAAGCTACCACACATGCAACACACAGGGAGGGGAGCATGGGGAAAGCTGTAAATCTAACTACAAAACCCCGAGGGCTCCCGATCCACCCGAATGGGAGAGGGCACAAGAAATCCCTACCTTAGAATGGAGAAACCACCCCACAAAGGGGCCCTCACATCGGTTGGCCGCCTCCTCCTCGCTCCACGCACGCATCGCCGCTCCGCACGAGCTCCCGGCCGCTCCACAGCGCCGGATCGCCGGAGGGAGCCCTCCACCGCCTGAGAAGAGGGGAAAAGGGAGAGAGGAAGAAAAAGGAAGAAAGGAGGGGACAACGGCCTTAAGCCGTCGGAACCTGAGAACGCGACAAGATCCCTATCGTGATCGCAACAGGAACGCGACACCCGACATGTCGCGGCGCCTTAGGTGAACGCGACACCTGGCACGTCGCCTTCACACTTGCGATGCGGACACATGGCACGCAGCCACAGCAACAATCGGAACGCGACACAGGGGCCGTTGCCTTCCCAACCAGAAGGCGACAGGGAACATGTCACGTTCAGAACGCGACACCCCTGTCCGACGTGATCCCAAAATCAACGCCAAGGCACACAGAACCCGACTAGTTACACCAAGATGCGACGAGAAAGCGACGCACCCGAACGTCGCGACACGGATGACTGTCGCGGTGGACACCCACGCTGCGACACCAACGCGTCGCCCAGCCTGGACGCGTCAGTGGCAAGTCATCCCAGGCGCCAGACGGAAAGCCGAGAAATCGGGTTTTACATATCCCCTTGATGTGCAGAACAATGGAAGAAGCAGTGCATAGAGCAGCAATTCTGGAGAGGACTGTGCAGGCTAGGCAGTCCGGAGGAGCAGGGACAGGTAGCTTTCGGCTTCCGCAGCAGTCCACAGGTATCAATAAAGGCAAGGCACCCTCAGGAGCATCGTCATCATCAGGATTTGCAAAGTGGAGTGGTAAAATAAAGAAGATGTTTAGAGGAGGAGGAGGCGGTAGGCAGCAAGGTTTTCAGTCAGGTGTTCAGCAGGGCCAAGGTGTTAGGCCAGCACCGGAGGAGTCGCAACTAAGTATGGCAGGGCAGCCCGCAACTTTTCCAGGTTTCTAGTGTTATAATTGTGGGCAGTTGGGGCATTTAGCCAGGAATTATCCGCATCCTCGGAATACAGTTATGGAAGAGGAGCACCGCAGCAATAGCAACCATTCCAACAGCTAGAAGAGCGAGGCAGAGGTGCACCTTTCCAGAGAGGAGGATGGGGTCGAGTTATGGCAGTTACCAGAGCTCAGGCGGAGGCATCCAATCTAATAGAAGGTATATTACCTCTTTTTTACTTTTTTTCTAGAATATTAATTGATCCGGGTGCTTCGCATTCGTTCATTTCCGAGGATTTTATGGATGGCATGGTACATCCCCTAAAAGAAAGGCAGTGTGAGTTGATTGTAGAGATTCCCTCAGGAGGCTATATGCTTACTTCCTGTTACTTAGATGAGGTTCCGATAGTAATTCAAGGAAATCAGATGCCAGTAAGACTGTATGCACTTTCATTGAAGGATTATGATGTGATTTTGGGGATGGATTGGTTGGAAGCCTATGGGGCATTGGTAGATTGTAGAAAGAAGAAAGTCAGATTTTGTAGGCCTTGTGGAACAGTGTTTGAATTCCAAGATATGTCTTTTTACACTCCCAAGTTTATTATTTCTGCGCTTAGAGCTAGAAAGTTAATAAATGCTGGGTGTGTAGCATATCTTGCTTCAGTTAGTTTAGTAGAGACAGATAAGTCTGTAGAAATGGTACCGGTGGTCCGGGAATTTGCAGATGTGTTTCCAGAGGAATTGCCAGGGTTGGCTCCACATAGAGAGGTGGATTTCACAGTTGAGTTGCAACCAGTCAATATGCCTATTTCAAAGGCACCTTATAGAATGGCACCGGTAGAGTTGAAGGAATTGAAGAAGCAATTGCAGGAGCTGTTGGAGAAAGGATTTATTAGGCCCAGTCATTCGCCATGAGGAGCACCAGTGTTGTTTGTTAAAAAGAAAGATGGTAGTTTGAGAATGTGTATTGATTGTAGGCAATTGAATAAGGTTACCATCAAGAATAAGTATCTGCTTCCCAAAATAGATGATTTGTTTGATCAGCTTCAGTCAGCTAGAGTATTTTCCAATATTGACCTGAGGTCAGGATATCATCAACTGAGGATTAAGGAAGAAGATATTTTTTTAATGGATATGACAGAGGAAGAACCTCCACTGTCCATATCGGGTTTCTGATTTTCATATATTGCTAAAAGCATGAAGTGCAAAAGTAAGGGGGGAGGGGGTACATAGATAACGGGCCCGGGCATAACCTGTGGCGCCTACGCAGAGGGGTCAAGAGTACAACATGTATCCAACCAACCAGAACAGAAATCAAAAGAGACAGAGTGCATAATGGATCAGTCTGAGCAGCCTTCATCTTCCCCATCGGAGTCCATGGACCGGACAATGGTGCTGTGAGTGCGGCCTACCCAAGCATTGTGCCGAGCTAGCAGGTCATCTTCCTCTATGTCGATGCGGTTCTCGAGTCCGGGAGCACTTCTGAGGTTGTATATCATTGGGAGGTTGATGATATATCCACCATGTTCACCTTTTTGCGGCTGGGAGGGCAGAACCGGGGCTGCCCTTGAAGATGTGGCAGCAGGGAAGCAGGGAGGAGGGGGTTTATTCTCCATCATGCGGATGTCAGTTTTCTTTGTTTTTTTGCGGAGTGCTTCGGAGAAGGACATGCGGGGTGCCGTCGGGGACGGCGATGCTGCCACTTCAGGGAGGTTAGCAGGTAGGGCAGACTTCTTAACCTCATTTGTAGACGGGGAGTCCGCAGGTGATGCAGATTGCAGAAATTTAGCCAACTTTCTCGGGTCATCAAAAAGATAGGAAACTGGCGGGCTCCACGTAGGGGCGTCTACGTTTAAGGCGTCCGCGTTTAAGGAAGAAGATATTGATAAGACAACTTTCAAAACCATATATGGGCATTATTAGTTTGTGGTTATGTCGTTTGGGCTAACCAATGCGCCGACAACATTCATGAATTTGATGGACAGGATATTTCTCCCTTATCTGGATCAGTTCATTGTGGTCTTTATTGATGATAGATTAGTATATTCAGCATCATAGGAAGAGCATGCAGCACACTTGAGGGTCACGTTGCAGACTTTGCGAGATCACTAGTTGTATACCAAGTTTAGTAAATGTGAGTTTTGGCTGAAGGAAATTCAGTTTCTGGGTCATGTAATTTCAGGTGAAGGTGTTGCAGTTGTTCCGGCCAAGGTAGAAGCAGTGATGAAATGGGAGGAACTGAAGACAGTGACAGAGATTAGAAGTTTTCTGGGTTTAGCAGGATATTACATGTGGTTCATCCAAGATTTCTCGAAGATTGCAGCACCAATGACAAGATTGACAAGAAAAGGAGTACCATTTGTATGGTCTTCGGATTGTCGCCGCAGTTTTGCAGAGTTAAAGAAAAGGCTTACCACAACACCTATACTGGAGATTCCTTCAGGTAGTGGAGGATTTATATTGTATACTGATGCATCTAGAAGAGGTTTGGGAGCAGTGTTAATGCAGCATGGAAAGGTAGTAGCCTATGCATCCAGGCAACTGAAGGAGCATGAAGAGAATTATCTGACACATGATTTAGAGCTGGCAGCAGTTGTGTTTGCACTGAAGATTTGGCGACATTATCTATATGGTGGAAGGTTTGAAATATTTGCTGATCATAAAAGTTTGAAGTACATCTTCTCCCAGAAAGATCTGAATTTGAGGCAGCGCAGATGGATGGAATATTTGAAAGATTATGACTTCAGTTTGGCATACCATCCAGGCAGAGCTAATGTGGTGGCAGATGCACTAAGCAGAAAGGTAGTTATGAATCAACTTATGATCAGAGAATGGAAATTGTATGAAGAAGTGGCAGAAAATTCATTGTATGTGCCAAATAGTCAGCGGCGAGCAATATTAGCAAATAGTACAGTGGAACCTTCTCTATATTGGAAGATAGTGGAAGCACAAAGAACAGATGAAATTAGTGATATTGTGAGAATGAGGAGGTGACACTTGATGATGACAGTGTAGTCAGTTTTAAGGGCCAGTTATATGTTCCAGCAGATGCCAAGGTGAGGCAGAAAGTGTTAGAGGAAGCTCATTAATCTAGATACACCATCCATCCAGGCAGTACCAAGATGTATCAAGATTTGAAGAAGTATTTCTGGTGGCCTAATATGAAGAAAGAGATTGCAGAATTCATAGCAAGATGTGCAATGTGTCAGCAAGTAAAGGCAGAGCATCAGAGGCCATGATGACTGTTGCAGCCATTACCCATTCCACAATGGAAATGGGATGATATTGCCATAGATTTTGCAGTCGGTTTGCCAAAGACAGCAGTAGGTCACAATGGAATTTGGGTTTTTGTGGATAGATTGATCAAGGTTTGCAGGTTATTAGCAGTAAGTATGTCATGGACTGTGGATAGATTAGCCAGAATATATGTAGACAGAATAGTACATTTACATGGGATTCCCGTTACTATTGTTTCAGATCGAGATCCCAGGTTCACTTCAAGTTTCTAGAGGAGTTTGCAGAGAGTGTTTGGTACAGAATTGAGGTACAGTTCCGCTTATCATCCACAGACAGATGGGCAAATAGAAAGAACCATACAGACTATAGAAGATATGTTGAGAGCTTGTTGTTTAGTATGGGGAGGTACTTGGGAGCACCACTTGGGTATGGTAGAGTTTGCATATAATAACAGTCATCATGCAAGTATTGGAATGGCACCTTATGAAGCATTATATGGCAGACCGTGTAGGACACCACTGAATTGGCATGAGGTAGATGAAAGGCAAGTTATGGGTCCAGCGTTAATTCAACAATGTGTAGAGATGGTTAAATTCATTAAAGAAAAGCTTTAAATAGTACAGAGTCGTCAAAAGAGCTATGCAGATACCAAACGCAGGCCATTGCAGTTTGAAGTTGGAGATTATGTATTTCTGAAAGTTTCTCCTACCAAGGGTGTGCTCAGGTTCAGCAAGAAAGGCAAATTAAGTCCGAGATATGTTGGCCCATTCCAAATATTAGAAAAAATTGGTGAAACAGCTTACAGATTAGATCTTCCAACAGATTTCACAGATGCCATGATGTGTTTCATGTTTCTATGCTCAAAAAATATATTCGAGATCCGTCTGAGGTGGTCAGTTACCAGAGAGATGATCTGAAGCCAGATATGACAATGCCAGAATATTCGGTGTAGATTACAGGTCGTAGAACTCAGAAGCTAAGGAATAAAGAAATTGAATTAGTGAAAGTCATATGGGAGAACATGCAGGGCGGAGAGGATACGTGGGAATTAGCCGAGGAGATGATGAAAGCATATCCATACTTGCTTGAGTAAGCTTTATTCTTTTAGGTGATAGTACCATGCTTGTTTAATTAAAAAAATTTAGTGTCGAGCTTTCTTCTTAAATTTCGAGGATGAAATTTCTTTTAGGTGATAGTAATGTAGCATATTAACCGTTCGGATTGTGGCTTAGTGGTTGTGGAGGCCAGTGTGTGGCCCATTAGTGTGTGTACAGGTGCTTTATGCAGGTTGTAAGGCTTCGTGGGCCGACAGTTTAGACCTAAAGCATTCACTAGTTCACTGTTTGCGAACGCGACAGGGCTAGGCGTCGCGTTCTGAACGCGACGGCCCTGAGTGTCGCATTCTGGATACTGCCGTTTGTGGTCTTCGTCTGCATGTCCGCCGCGTGTTGCGCACTGGGCGGCCTTGCTGACGTCGACCATGAGAAGGCGATGGCCTTCTCCATTGCATTCAGGTCGCGACGGTAGGGTGCGTCGCGTTCTCAACTACGAATAGCTCTTAACCTAGGTCGGCCAGACAGAGCCCAGCAAGCTCTGTTTGGCCAGGGGGAGGAGTTTTCATGGGGATTTTGGGCGATTCAGGGTTTTAGAGTCGTTTTTGGTGTGGTCTCACTGCGAGGACGTGTTACGGAGCGGGGGAAACGCTGGGGGATCACCGTTCTTCGCGTTCTTCACGAAGGTAGGGAGATTCTGCCCGTTTTACTATGTGGATTGCATGTGATGCGTGTTAGTGGTTATTCATAGTATAGATGCTAGATACCATGCTAGGGCATCGGGTGGTGCATGAATAATTGACTGTTATAGCGTTTATGTGGTTTGTGTGGGCAATCCAGAGATGGGTTCCCGGATTTAGGGTTTCTCCTGTGAAGGCGACAGACTAGGTGTCGCGTTCAGAATGCGACAGCCCGACCTGTCGCGTTCTGCCTCTGAACGCGACATATCGAGGTGCTACATTCTGAAGGCGACAGAGGACCCTGTCGCGTTAAGAGTTTCGATGGCATTGATCTTGTGCATGGTCGAGTGATTATCGGTTTATCGTTACGTGTTGTGCATGGCAATGGTAAGCAGTGCATTGGCACCTGTAGAGCTCGAGGAGCGTGTTGTTTACAGGGTTTGACATGTTGTCCACGTGAGTTGTTCAGTGTGTTCACGTGGTTTGCGTGTGCGTGGTGAGTAGTACGACACCTACTGTGGTTACCTCTTCAGTTGGGAGCCCCAGGTTTTGTGTGAGCCAGGCACATTAGTGCTCGGGGCTTGTCTCAGTACTTGTGTACCGTCGAGGTCTGTGTTGTCTTCCTGGACACCCTTGCTCTTGCGTAGAGTTGTACGTCCGGCTGAGGGAATGACGGCAGTGGGACAGCACCTTGTGAGAGTTTGTCTTTTGTCGCTTGTAGCGCGCTCGTGGTTGGGGGTTACGGACACCAGTAGATGTACTGGGCCCCAGCTAATCCTATTTTCCAGTGCCTCACTTTAGGGAGCTCAGGCCGGAGTCCCTAAAGGTGCCAGGTATGGACCTGTGGCAGTGTGGTCCGCAGGAGTGGTGTTGGTTGGTCTTCACAGTTTCTTGGCTTGTTCCAGTGGAACCGCAACTGGACCTTTCGTCCGTGGCTGCAAGACTGAGAGGTAGTCCTGTGTGGTTTGTCCGGGTCAGTTGCTGGTATCGCGAACCAGTCTTCGTGACTCGAGTGTGGCATTTTTATACTTTAGCACGTACACCTGGCGAGGTTTGCCGTTTATTTATTAAAGGCTGATTTCTGTTAATAGCATGCGGTAAGTAGTGTTTACAACTTTAATATCCTATGTGGATAGTACTATAAATTGCTAGCGTAGCTTCCTACTTCTTACTTGTGAGTTTGGCTTTGTTCGGCTTTAGGGAAGTTTCTCTACTTAGCCAGTGACTCGTGAGGCTCACCCGTACTTCTTTCAGGTGAGGGAGAGCAGGAGGCTTCTCGTCCCTCTTCTAGCTCGGAGCCGCATCGTAGCGGAGTTGGGTCTGCACCACCAGCAGTGTAATCTTCTTTCTTTGTACACCTCGGGGTATGCCCCAGGTCGTTCTTGTGCTTGTGTCTAGCTATAGTGTTGAAAAAGGCTATGTATATTTCATGTAAATATTTGTGATATGGTAATCTTATATATATTTGAGTTGTTTCCTTTATATTTCTATGGACTTGTGAATGGTATCCCTTGCGAGGCTTCGGCTCGTTCGCAGGAGGCGGAGTCGGGTCAGGCTCGTTATTAGGTTAACAGGTTTGAACGACGAGGACCGCTACAGTATGTGACAGAGAGGTGTATCGTATGTAATATACTAGTTCGTGTACTGTAATAGAGAGGTGTATCATATGTAACATACTACTTTGTGTATTGTAACAGACAGGTTTATCGTATGTAACATACTATTTCGTGTACTGTAACAGACAGATTTATCGTATATAACATACTAGTTCGTGTACTGTAACATACAAGTGTATTGTATGTAACAGAGAACTTCATGTACTGTAATAGACAGGTGTATCGTATGTAACAAACTAGTTCGTGTACTGTAACAGACAGGTGTATCTTATGTAACAGACTACTTCATGTATTGTAACAGATAGGTTTATCGTATGTAATAGACTACTTCGTGTATTGTAACAGATAGGTTTATCGTATGTAACATACTAGTTCGTGTACTGTAACATACATGTGTATCATATATAATAGAGCATTTCGTGTACTATAACGGACAGGTGTATTGTATGTAAACTAGTTTGTGTATTGTAACAGACAGGTGTATCGTATGTAACAGACTACTTCGTGTAATGTAACATATAGGTGTATCGTATGTAACAGACTACTTCGTGTACTGTAACAGAGTGGATAAAACTTACACCGAGAACGGGAATGCAACCGTTTAGGTAGATGGTTTTGGCAAAAGGAGCTTCTCTAATGGTTGCCTTCACCTACTAGTGGCACTGTTGCACTACCGACATTAGGTACTCGTGGATGGCAGCAGCCCAATTGATGCTCCTCATCTCATGGAGGTCATCCAGATATGGCAAAATGGACAGCAACCCCACCCTCCCACTTATGGGAAAGAAGAAACAAGAACAGAGAAGCGCAGACCAAAGCTTGACCGAAGTTTCAACAGTTAGCTCACCCTGTTGTGGAATGTACTCCGTAAGCTTTCGCAAGATATTGTGCCTTTCCATCGTTTGTTTGGATCCAAGGATGCGGCGCAAACTAGCTTTCACCCCATCCACCTTTAGATTGATAGGTGTACCATGATTGGGTATACCCATTACCTTTGCCATGTCTGAAGGATGAAAAGGCAGTCTGTAGGGGCCAATCTTAAAACGATCTTCTCTTTCGAATCGTGTTACCAGGTCGACTATCAGTGACATAGGGTAGGTCACCGATTCGCATCTAACATACGCGTGGAATGGTGAATTTCTCATTAATTTGAGATGTGCGCTCCTAAACTGCAAGTCTTACATAACACTACAGTATCATGAAAGCAAACATCGCGTATTAAATTGATTCTGATCCTTTCCTGCAAAGAGAAGATCGAAAAAATTTTAATAGCATCACTCAGTCATCAATGACCGAACACATGGTAAGAAGAAAGATTCTTGCTTCGGATGACTTGAAGAGCGGTTTCTTCCACTTCCGTCGCCAGTAACACTTGTTGCTCCTCATCCACTGCAATGCGAACAATCTCCAAACTCGTAGGAGACCCATTGCTTGCCATCGTTGGAGGGAACGGAGAGCTCCCTTCGGCTGCAGATGTAACTCAAAGAACGGATAATTGTAACAGAGTAAAGGGCTAGTGCCAGAATGGCGGTGCAGTGCAGGTGTATCGAGTTCTGGAATGCCTTTTTCTCAATAAATGTAGGGATGGGTTCGTTGGATCCTCAAATCTCAATCATCTGACGGAATGGAGGTCCACTGCAATGATGAACATCTTGCGGATGAGAAAGTCAGTCTTCCCGACAATGGGACATTTAGCAAATCACGTCTGTTCATCTGACGCTTTCCCGCCAACGTTGCTTCCACGATACGCACTCCCGCCAAAGTGACCCACAGCAGTGCATCTCTTCACACATGCTATTTATAGACACTACACGCCACATTTCGATAAAAAGAATTCTTTCCTTCATCTTCCTCTGTGTCGCAATGGAATAGCTCTTCGTAAGATGTGCATTTGGAGATCAAGTTTCGTCCTTTTCATAGGGAAGGACATGGAATTTGCGTCTATATATGCTGAAGTTTCCGAAAGGTTGGGTATAAGCATGCAGAAAAACATGTTGAAGTATCTTCTTCCCATTAATGGCCACATTGAACAGGTGCTGCATGACGATGGGGATGTCCAAGAAATGTTTGATCTTCACAAGTGTCAAGGCACATCATTCATAAATCTACAAATTCAAGCGATAGACGCTCATTGCCTCAGTACGCATGCTAGTCGTCAGTCAGGTGATTCGCCACAACTTGTAACGGGAAGTAATAGCAAATGTACAACTGCTGACAGGTATATGCTCCCATGCATCATTCCCATGCATTCTTGAACAGCCTTCATCTTATCCCATGCATCATGTACGTACGCACAATTTTTACAGAAGTACTTCAAAGATGTACGACATTTTTTTAGTAACCACATAACCATCTCAATTACTTGGAAGCAGTCTGAAATTGTACGACGACCGAACAAATGGAGTAGAAGGTCTAGTACTAGTCTTAATGCAATATTGTCTACGTAGAATACATTCAGTAGGACAAGTCTTCATAAGCAAAGAGCATTTGCAGCTGGAATTGACAAATTACGCGATCACACGAGGATTTAATTGGAAGTATTTGAAGAACGACTCTATCTACTTAACTGTACGGTGCAATGTAGATGCTTGCCCATGGTGCCTTCATGCGTCCGTCATTCGTCAAGGTCTAAAATTTGTAATCAAGACTATGAACAACATACACAGCTGTGGATGTGACATTATGAGCGAAAGACATCCTAGGACATCTAAGAAGTGGGTTGCAAATGCTGTGAAGGGGAAACTTCTTGATAAACCCACTTATAGAGCAAGTGAAATGATGAAGGACATACGTCGGGATTATTGTATCTCCATCCCTTATCATCAAGTATGGCATGGTTTTAAACATCTAACATACAAGTTTTCAATTCTAACACATCACGACTTCTTCTGTAATGCGTACAATGACAACTGTAAGCTTCTGGCGCTTGTATTGTAACAATTGTAATCGTATACTATAAGGACCCATACACTAACTCATTACAAATTATACTGTATGATTCTATGCAGGGCACTGTATCATCAGAACTATAATCTGTAAGATATAAGGGCAAGTACTGTAACAATCTATAAATAGTTTGTAAATAGCACTGTATCAACTCATCTAACATACCATGTATCATCATATCAATAGGCATGGTGGGGCAAAGAAGTTGTTGTCAATTCTCTATACGGAGATTTCAGAACAAGCTATCATATGTTACACTGGTATAGTGAACGTACATTAGAGTCAAACCCGGGATCGATTTTGTCTCTTGAAGTGGACCCAGAGACAACATTTCAAACGCTGCTTCATATGCTTCCAGGCATCTGCATATGGGTTCAAAGTTGGTTGCCAACCTATGTGTTGAGTGTGCGGAATTAACAATGATAGTAATCTAGAGGGGGGGTTGAATAGATTACTGTCAATTAATAGCAAACAGATCTTCATTTCGAGATTAAGACAGACTGTAGAAAAGCCTATAAAGATATAGATCATGTTTATACTTAAATGTGTGTGAAGAATGTGTTTAGGGGATTAGCAGTATGGAGGTTGTGTGAACAAGTAATCGTGCCTTGCATACATCTAATGCTAGATCAATGCAAACCACAGGACACAAAGATTTAAGGTGGTTCAGACTACACAACTTGTGTATCCTACGTCCACCGTCCACGCACACACACGCCAAACTGCTTATAAAGCGAGTTCAACACAAATCACTACACACACATATGGTTTGAGATAAGCAAGATCTCAGATCAACACACACACATATGGAATGAGCACAAGGTCTACTCAAACCAACAACACACGTGAAATGAAAAGATCAAGAACAAGAAGATTTTAGAGTAGAGAGAGCAAATCGATGGGTGAACTCTTTGAATCCTTCATCCTGATGATCGTAAGACTCCAAGTCGTAGATGATCCAACATTGCTGCTTGAAGCCTTGAGGACGAAACTAGTTCAACCTCGTCTTCTAAGAAATATCTTCTGGTTGCTGAGGCTTGAAGCTTGAAACAGAGGTCTGGAAATTTTCTCCTGGTTCTTTTAGGTTTTGGTTTTGATGTGGAGGCTGCTTGCTGCGAAAATGAGTCCAAAATATTTATATATAGGAGTGTCCAAGTCTCACACAACTCTTGGGATTCGTGAGAGAAGAGGACACCCTAATAGAGATCACATGTTTGTCACATATTGTGACTTAGCAAGCGCCTGTCGACAGCTACCCATCGGCTGTCGACATATACTGCAGCACTTATGTTTTCCATAACCAAATTTCTGAACAATGGACTAGTCTGTCAACAGATGAAGCCTGGCTATCAACAGCTACTGATTATCTTTGTTATCCATAAACTGTCTGATGAACATCTTCAATGGTTGTCGACAGATGGGTCCAGGCCTATCGACAGCTTATGGTTTCTTGTGTTTTCTAGAGCCTTTTTTGCTTAAGATTGCTTCATGATGTGTACTTCCATTTTCACTTGATTTCCTACAAAAAAAAAGCTTCAAATAAGATATCATGAAAGCATATGTCTTATACATTTTCTTCATAGTGTCATGTTATTTTATCACATTTTCTCAACATCAATTATGTCATTATCAAAAACATTTAAGCATCATGAATGTCATGCCAATCATAACTCAACACTATGCTCTTTTTGGACGGAACTCATATCAAACAACATAGAGTGCAAGGGGTTATACTTGCAGCAAGTACTTTAAACGGTAACAATGAGCTATTCACTGTGGCGTACTCCATTGCAGACTCAGAAACATATGACAACTGGGTCTGGTTTCTACAAAATTTGAAAAGGGCATTACTCTCAGATAGAAGGATTGCCTTCCCATCAGACAGAGGGAAAGGTCTGAAGGGAGCGATTCCTGACATATTTTCAAATTATTATCATGGCTACTATTTCCAGCACATCATGCAGAACTTCAACGGCCAATGTGCTGGGAAATATGCCGCCCCTTTCAAGAAATTACTTAAAAATCCTCCAGCCCATTGTCTATATTGTCACTGAACAAAAGTACCAAGATGCAATGATCGCAATGGAGCTTAATTCTGCTAATGCCAAAGAATGGGTGCTCCGAAATGATGTCGAACACTAGTCCCATGCTCGATTCTCGGGACAAAGGTTCCCCTGTTCAATTACACTGAAGTGATATGTTCTATTATAGTTCGTCATTTATGTTCTAACAGTTAGGCATTGGCAGGTCTTATAGTAACAAATATAAGTTGTTACGGTAAGCATTGTCTTATAGTAAGAGATATATGATGTTACAGTACGTGTTAAATGTGGTTACAGTAAATAGTGAAGACATGTTAGAGATATATGATGTTACACTAATTTCCTTTCGATTGTCTTATAGGTTTGGCGAGTTATACTCTAATTTGGCAGAGTCATTCAACAATTGGATATATGATGCGCGAAATCTAAAATACTGCATATGGTTGACAAAATTAGAGTTCAAATGATGAAAATGGTTGCAAAGAGGACAATTGACACAGCCTTGTGGGACACTATATACTGTCCTAAAGTACAAAAAATCATCGAACGAAACCTTCATGAAAGAAAAAGCTTAACAATATGTCATTCAGATGGAATCAAATTTGAGGTTATTCAAAATATGAAGGCGTACGCTGTAGACCTCAATCAATAAACATGCTCCTGTGGACAGTGGCAACTTGTCAAGATTCCTTGCAAATATACATGTGCAGCAATTGGCAGTAACAAGGAGGTTGTCTCTCAATATGTTTCAGCATTTTACAGCACAGAAGTGTACGGGGCTGTATAGGAAACTAACATTCAACCGATCTCAACATTTGACATGCTAGATCCACCTCAACCATCTGATGTTCTGATCAAGCCACCGTCAACAAAAAAGTTGCCAGGAAGACCGAGAAAGAGGAAAATATAGTCAAGAGGAGAAGTAGAGCATGCGTATATTTTCTCAAGATGCAAACAAATAAGTCACAACAGAAAAACTTGTAGCAACCCATCCCACAATCTTGAATGAATAAAAATCTTCTATATCTCAAGCTCTCTTTTTTATTCTTTAGCTACAATGTGTACGTTGTTGAACCACTTCTATATTTTACCATTATATTTTGGTGATAACAAAACTTATGATTAATTAAATATTAATAAATATATGTAATATTATGTTTTTCCTAATAAATATAAATTTATGGAATTATTGTTGTGTTGTGCACTAAAATGCTAAATCAATATTTATTCAATATACATCGATTTCTGTTCAAAGTGCCACATCGATTTCACTAACAACGATTTGATAAGTTACACAATGATTTGATCGTGTAACGATTCGTTAAGTGAAACAACATTTTAGTTCTCATAACGATTTCATAAGTGAGATCAACGATTTGCTCTCATAACGTTTTGGTTCTCATAACGATTTCATAAGTGAGAAACAACGATTTGATTCTCACATCGATTCGATAAGTGCTATAACGATTTGATCGCCACATCGATTTCTCTCTCACATCGATCTCTCTCTTACATCGATTTCCTAAATGAGAACATTGATTTGACCAAAACATCAATTTGATAAAGTTTCATAACGATTTGAACGCCATAACGATTTGATAAGTTTCATAACAATTTGGTTGCCACGTCGACTCGATAAGTGAAAACATCGATTTGCCCATCGATTTGCCTATCTTTGTAATAACAATTTGCTTTTACTTAAACATCGATTTTGTCCAAACATCGACTTCATATAAACATCGATTTTATTTATACTCGGATCTTTCAAATATGTTTGGCGACTAATGAAAAGACAAAAATGTCTATGACAGAAGATTTTCTTTTATCTCTCTAGATCTCTTCTCTCCTGTCAGACAGAAAGGTGGTCACTTACTACTTCTGGGAGAAAACAGGAAGCATAGAGGTATGTGAGCTTTTTGACAGAAACACTATTTTAGCTAAACACTTTCTTCTATGCTTATAGACCTCGTAGACCACCAAGTGACTGACAATCTAAAGAAAAAAAAGAATAGAAAGATCAGCAACGACTAGAAGAGCTCCAACGGATCTCTTCAACGGATCTATTCAAAAGTCTCTCATATAAAAAATGAAGCAAGGCTGAAGAAAAGAAGAGAGCTTTCTTGAAAATCTTTGAAGGAGTGTACAACCAATGAAGAACCTCAACTCCACATACACTCAAAAGAAAAGAGAGAAAGAGCCCGAGCCCAAGAAGAAGAAGTGTTCAAGCATCTGAAGCCTTCCAACTTCAAGCTCCTTCTCCTCTCTTCACTCTCTCTGTGTGCATCTTGTAATCTGAGGAGAGAGTCTTTTGCTGAGAGTTCTTTTAGTTGGTGTTCATCTGTTCCAACTCTCAGTCGTGTTCTTTCTTTTCTAAGAAAGATCTTTGTCCAGTTGTAGGACTGTATACAGTGTAGAACCTAGCTAGAGGTTTGTGTCTAGCAGAACCGCACTGGGGTTTGTACCAGGAGGTTGACTTCTTGACCTGTAAAAGAAGTGGGCTGTCTTCTTGTCCGGAAAAGAGAAGAAGACCAGCTGAGGTGCTGGGTGTTGTATTGTACTTAAAGGGGACTGTACCCTTAGTTAGTAAAATCCCAAGAGGTTGCTTGGGGACTAGACGTAGGACTTCCATGTGGGAAGGGCCGAATCAGGATAAATCTGTTGTGTTATTTGTGTGATTGTTTATTTACTTCCGCACTGCTACTCTTTATCACACTAAACTAACCAAACTTTCAAGTGTTTAAGTTTCTGTATTTTAGATTTCAGAAAACCTATTCACCCCCCCCTCTCTCTAGGTTAGCTTGTTGTCGTACCAAAAAGGGCTAACATAAGTGTTGTCAATGGTTGTTGTAAGTGCACTACACACGTTATGTAATTACAACTTCCATCGATGGCAGAGGCGGATATACAGGCCTACATGTCAGTTCACGGGCCTTCGAAAGGACGAAAAGGTAAGATGGGAATGACAAAAAGAGACGGATGTAAAAAGAGACGAAACTCGTAAATCGAGGATCGTAAATACTAACATCTCAAAAGTAGAGACTCCAAATTAAACTAGGCGAAAAAATAAGGACTTTATGACTTCTAGTATTCTGACAGAGACAAGGAAAAAAATAACATCCTCTGACAAAGCCCTCCAATTAATTTTTTCTTTATCCAAAACTTATATGCAGACATAAATTCGATACCTCACATATCGTTTTGCCTAATTTCTGTTAAAATATCTATCATTTCATTTTCTTCTTTGTTACTCCTGAAGAGATTAAAGTTTTGCTGAAATAAAGTGAGAATAACAGCGTGACACTTAACTACATCTAAAAAAATAAATGTGAGATAGATTGTTATACAATATTTCTCTTCTTTTAAATAGATATATATAGATATAAATGTATAAAGCCCCTCATACATCACCATACACGGGAGTGGAACAACTCTATAACCAGTTCTTGTCTATTTTTTCTCGAGTGCCCAACTACGACCCAAATTTAACTCACTTTAAGTTGAACGCATCTAAGATTTTTAAAAAATAGTTTATACGTAGTTGGTTGGATAAGAAAAGTCATTCGACAACTACAAGATTAATTGTAGATGTAAGTCCCGCGACTAAAAAATGACCATACAAGAGGCAAAGCCCATGCCCCCAACCAATTTCGTGGCTGATCAAATAATTTTTTTATTCATCCAACTAAATATTGTGTTTCTTAAAAAAAAAATGGTGAGTTTCTTTATTAGAAACGTCTACCCCTTATTTCCCGGACTCCCTTGGCCATCTTCCTTTTGTCTTGGGTTGGAATCCGAATCCGCGCTTCTTGTGGCAGTACTGTTTGCAGGATCTTACAGGATGGGCAGAAATAGTCCATTTTATAGGGAGCTGGCGGGGATGGTGTTGGAACTCTGTACTTTGGTCGGCAGGATGTGGCAAATAATATATTTATTAGATGGATGGGACTGTTGTCCATCTCTTACAACAAAAGGATAGCATCGGTCAATTGACACTTCTACGAAAATTTTGGACAAGCTTTAATGAAAAATTAATCTAAAATCATCATTATTGTAAGATTACCCATATATGCAGTCAAGAAACTGAAGTCACAGTAGCTAGTAATAATTTGAAGAGAGAGACTTGGAACACATCACATAGAGATGATGTACACACACCACACTTCCTTTGATTGGGTGATGACCTTTCTCTAACTTGAAATTGACAGCTTTTAACTGACGAGGGTAGTATACAGCCAAGAAAAAATGTTTAAAAATCTTTGATGCATAGTCGCATGTGAACACTAAATGACCATCAAGGAGACGGTAGTAGAGTTTCATAACATCACTTTCTTACATTGCACATAGGAAAATGAAGAAAACTCTCACGATGCTTGACTGCATCGACAACTAGAATGAAAAATTGCATAATTAGTTCTGCACTATCCCATAGCAGCAATCAACTAGGATCTTCGCAACAATCGTCGGAGAACACAATGAGACTATGCTCCTCACTAACATTAAGGTGTGGGATAAGGGAAAAAGAACTGATGTCTTCTGCCTATCCGACAGTTGGCATCACGGTGGAAGACAGCACAAGTGAACGTCGACACCAGCTTCGGTCGCAGCAGCCATAGAGCCCAGGTGCACAAATACAAAGGAACGCTGTATAATACTTACCAAAATTAATTTACCACAAAAGGTAAGTGTTTCAGTAAATGGGTTGAAGGGTGGAAATATGAATGCAGTAATGAAACCGAATTCGTTGATCGCTGATTTTGATGGCTTATCAGTACGGTCAAATCACTTTCCTTCCGCAATGCAAGAAACTGCTCAAGTTCGTGAATAAAAGAAACTTTGCTCAGGAAAAGATTATCACATCATCGCCGTCGGAAAAAGCCTTGCTGCTTCTGATCTTGCATCCGCCTGACAACATAACAGAGCGCATCAGTTTCATACCTGGGTCAGAGCTAACATCAACTTCAGAGCCACTCTATCTTCCTGAACATTCTCTATCAAGGGGAAATTGCAGTTCTCGTTTGGCTAATAGAACTAATGGCAATTTTCATGTGAATTTTGGGGTGTTTGAGAATGAAAATAAACAACCTCATTTCTCTCTTTTTTTCTCACTGAGAAGAAACAGATTTATTCATAATTTTAACATATCGCACTCTACTACTTAATTCTCAATGATGCTGACAGAAAAACAGAAATTAAGTTGCACTAATCAGATTTGAAATCCAAAACTCAAGATTAGGCAGTTGCGCGGCTAAACAGTCACTTACTTTTGATGTTCCTTTGATCGCTTGATAAATTCAGTTGGGATATCCTGGCCCTCATAAGATGCCAGAACTGGTCTTATATCAGCTGGTCTGTGACGAGCCACATCTATTATAACAGAGAGAAACAAAGAAATGTTGACATAAGAAAAATACAATAGAATGTTGTAAACAAAGAACATCAAATTAAGGAACTATATGGATAAAAGAGTGTTACATTCAAGAAATGGTATGAGATCCAGAAGTGCAGTGTCATCATTTTCGCACTTAAATGGCTTGACGGGTAGAGAGTTTTCACGCTGAAGACTGTTTTCTAGAGCATGACCACTCACGTAAATGATCCGTGATGGATCTCTGTTCAATTTTGACAGGTCCTGAAAAAAACCAATGATGAGCATATTCCACTCTTTGTATTACCCAAGACAAAGAAGTAATTGAAACAAAGAAACAGCATAAGCATCTAAAAATTTACAACAATCCATCACACATCCTACTACTGTAGAAAGAAACAGGGAAACAGTACGAAACAGAATTATAGTCATTGCCAGGTAAGAGCAGTCCCCCCCCCCAAAAGTCAGCGACCACCCAGCTAAGTAGTAGTTGCTATATTATACCCCAAAAAAAAATAATGAGAAATGATTGGCTATTTAACATGTGCATCGGAAAGGGAGGTGGGCAACTAACTACTGAACCAGCAACCCAGGGAAAAGAACCCTCTGAAACACAAAATGGAGTCCCATATTTTCTAACTTGAACAGATGCCAGCCCGTGGACAAGTATACTTGCCATGAACTGTAGAATTCAGCCAAACAAAACAATCATTGTAACTGACAAACGATATAAGACTATTCAGTTTCTTTTATATGAAGAATAGTGAAGCTACCCACTTCACAAGATCCGCATGCTCTTTACATGCACTTATCCAAACACACATAACACAGATCAATAACTGGTCACCTAATGGCCTTTGATCTCAGGATCTGTTGACAGCACATGACCATCGACTGCCAGGTAACTGATCCATGTCTTCTGACAACTGTCAGTTATAGGATACCAATGCCACTTGGACATTCTTGACCAGTATCTGACTTCGGTAGTGATGCTTTTCCCAATTCAATAGTTTTGTCAAAGGAGTCTAGGTCTCTTCAGATGCCAACCCTGATATCATACATGTGCTTAGCCCTCTAGCAACCCAGATGTTAGCAAGTTGCAAGTACTTTCAAGACCTCTACCCAACTGTCAGCTATCGAGGCTCTAACTTCCTCAGCTTCCATAAGATGAAAGTAGTCAGTTTGCCAAAAGATCAATTGAGAAAATTAAGCAATAGTTGTTTTTTATACAGCATTCTTGCTCTATGACCCCTGTAAGAGATATTTAGTGATTTTTACAATGAACATTGCAAATCTGCCATCCTTGCTAAAATATTGTTAAGAATACCACTGTTAGATCTCAAATGTTGCTATGCCACTTCAGTTAATTTCCACCTAAAAAATATGAATATTCCTTCCGAATCCTATTATTCCCATTAGCTGAACATTTTTTATGAAAATATCTTTACTACTCTCTTTTTTAAAGGGTTCGCACCTTAACACCATGGTTTCACCTAACTAGACACAGTCATATTTGTTGTAAGAACAATTTACATGCAAAAATCCCATAATTCTACTCCCGTCCTTAATCTAGACACTTGCATCCCCACTTTATGGATTGGCCAACATCTTCAGATTATGCTACATTGCCATGCAAATCCCCATCACTTTGTGACAGCACCCTCTCCTATTTGGATGCCAACTGTTTATGGTACGACATCTCCTTCCATTTCTGATTTTACAACAAGAGGCCATGGAACTTTATGCATATAGTTCCATGACCAGACAAATGAAGAAACAGAGTGGCTGGACGGGAGTAAAGACTCAGGAGAAGGGTACAGTAATCAATCGGTTGAAACATAGGTAATTTAGCCAATCCTAAGGAGATGTTTTCATTCAAGGTCACATGTTCTCTATTATAGAGGCACCCATATATTATCCTCACTCAATCAGCATTAGAAACACTTAGAAAAGAAACAGAAACAGAGAACAAAAACAACCAAGAAAGAAAAAGGTAAGCTGCAACAAGCTAACAATTACCTTGCGCCAGTGCACATGGCAACTAAGCTATGGCAAAGAACTAATATCAACATGAAACTAGGAAAAAATGACCACTTGTTTTGCATATTATTGATTTACAACTAAATTTCAAGGAGCTTAACCGGACCACAGAATAGACATCTTGTATGGGGACAAACAGGTAACATAATCAAGGGATAAGAAAATAATAAGGGGATCCTAGTCCTGACATACCCGGAAATGCTTCCCATCTTGATATCTGGTTGCATTTCTGGAAAGCCTGTACCGAATATAACCCTTCTGATCCAGCCGTTCGACAATGGGATCAACATACTAATGACAAAATTAAAGGTAGGTTAAAAGGACATGCTGGTAATCATAAACTATTTGGGGGGAAAAACGATAGGATTCCAGAAAAGCAGGAAGAAGTTTACCATGCTCAGCTGATCTGAATATACAACCACCTCGTAGAATTTGGCCATATGTTCCAGGAAATCATCCACACCTGGCCTTTTAAATGTTCTCCAGCCTCTTTCACGCTTTATAACAATAAAAAGTAATATTTAGGATAATCATTTCCAAAATAACCAGTATGATATCTATCATTATGCATCAACAGGAAAAAGGATCCTAATTTAATTAACAAATGAAAAAGAGCAAGAGAAAGTAGTATCTCAACAGGAAAGCATCAACTCTGCAAGAGTTGAAATAAAACAAATGGAAGAAATGCATCAGAAACGAGTGAATTGATTGTATCTAGAAAATAACCTCCATTGTTCCTTGGAGGAAGCTCCACTGGAAGGCTTCCTGTTTTTCCTTATTTAAAGTGGATAATGCTGCAAATCAATTATCTTACAAAAAGTGAGTGACCCATTATACCTAAGTACCATTGTAGCTAAATAGTAATGTGTACATAATAAATCATAAAGGTAGTTACAGAGTGAACTAGATACGTTATAATAGATGTATACATCTCAAATCCTTCAGTCGCTAGCAATTACCCCCAATATCCACAAGAAAACATGAAAATGCAAAGATGTAACATACACAAAACTATGCATATTCACTGCTCATGTAGTAATTGACCCCTGTTAGAATATATGTTCTTTTACAATTGTCTAATATTTTATTTTGTAGCAGAATTTTCAGAAGGGAAGCGAGGTCAGAGGAAGGGTCTTGGCTTTTGTTTGTGAAAAAGTGTTTTTTGGGGCAGTGCATTATTGTAAATTGGGGGGACATAACTCTTCTCTCCTTTGTTATTGGGGAAATAAGGAGACACACTAGCTTGGGCGCTCTCCTTTAGTGGTCGTCTTTTGTGGGGAAGAGTATATTTTGTATTGAGGTTTTTGTGGTTATACCTCTACACTTAAACATTCTTTCTTATAAATATATTTTGTGGTACCATCCACATTCAAAAAAAAAAACTATACAAAAGGACTCTCCCGAATTGGTGGGATAAACCTCACCTCTCCAAACACAAAAAGAGCAGGGAACTCAGCCCATCAATGACACCCTAATGTTTAGCCCAAAGGAGACTCTTTCTCTAACAAAAGCAAAAAGACAATCCTCTGAATGCGCTTCTCTTCTGAAAATCCTACTATTCCTCACGTACTGAGAGTTAATAAGATAATTCTTACAATATGAAGCAAATCTTAAAAATATAGAAGAAACAACTGCAAAATTATTTCCACTCATCCTAACAGCACCAATTAAAGATATGAGCCCAAAAGAAAAATTAGAATATAGATGAAAAAGACAGGAATATTGTGACAAGGGGTGAAGGATTACCGTCCAATCAGAGTACACAAGAGTCTCATTCAGATCCACGACAAGAGTAAAGACATGTTGTTCTTGAGGATGCAAATCTGGAAGAAGCTTCTCTGATGAGGGCTCTGTAAAGCCCTATAAGAAAACATAAAGCCTCCTCAAAAAAGAACCTCCGAGAAAATGCTTTATGGTAACATCACAAAAGGACAGCACTTAACACAGAAATAAAAATTCAAACCATAGAGGAGGAACCAGTAACATACTCGGATGTGCTCTTCTAGAGATTTCCTGATGTCCATGTACAGGTCAATGGCCTTGACAGGAACTGCAATGTTGAATAAGGACATGCAAAAATTAAAAAGAAAGACCCCAGATAGACAATTACTCTGAAGCATATAAGCTGCATAAAATTATATCATGACATGTATGATCTTTTCACTTGAGTCTGAGCCAAGGAATAGGAATACAGAATTTGAGAACAGAGAATTTTAATCTTCGATTACTAATTGACTCTAATAGCGTAGTGTAAATGATAGCATACTTTCCAAACTTGATACTTGACTATTCTGTTCTCCTCCTATGTGATGGAGATCGAAGATCTGCGAAAACGAAGCCGACTGTCCCTTGCTTATTTTATTTGGCCTAATAGAGATCTGATTGATGTAGTTTTATGTATTTGAGTAGTCTTAGTGAGGATGTAGGCCCAATAAGAGCCCAATAGGGTCTTTTTCATTTTGCTGTAATTTTGGGTACGAATTTCGTACTATTTTAGGTCTGAGGGTTAATTTAGTCATTAGTGCGTCATTTGGGAGTCATTAGGATTTAATGGTTATAAAAGCTCTTGTAAACCTCCAAGAGAAGCAGTTATTGATGTTAATGAGAAAAGAAACCCTTTGAGCCGCCACCTCCTTTCCCTCTCTCTCTCTCTCTATGCCTCTCTCCCTGCGTTTCTCTCTCCCTCTCTCTGCTTCTCCCTCTTCCTCAGCGAGATCCCCAACTTTCTTCCCTCTTCGTTCTTCCTTTTTCCCCACGGTTCTGCATCAGTTGGTATCAAAGCCGAACGGTCCACGTACAGGAGCACCGGGACCCTGCGCACGGGAGATCCGCCCCCGCGACCCTTCCCGGGTCCAGCGACCTCGCGCGCCCCACCTTCCCGCATCGCTCCCCGCGTCCCTGCCAGTGTCGTGGCCCCTGCGCCAGCGAACCGGCGTCCCGTCCCTGCGAGCGCGAGGCCGCCCCGGCGCCCCCCGCGCGAAGCTGCCTCCCGCACCCCGTCCTACGCGCACGCAACCACCGGCGCCTGCGAGCCGCGCACCCCATGCGGCCCGCGTTCCCGCACCCTGCACGCGCCGCCTTCCCGCGTCCCAACACAGGTGGCCGCGCCCGCACGCCTCTACCCCGCGTCGCAGCATCGGCGTGCGTCCGCCCGAGCCTACCCTGCGCCGGGCCCCACGTCATCACCCCGGCCACGCGCCCCGGGGTCGCACGGTCCCACTCCGCACACGCCACGCCCTGTGCCTGTGGACCCCGCACCCCGCGCGGCCTGTCTTCCCGCGAAGACCAGCCAGACCCGCGCCTGCCGTCCCTGCACGCGCGAAGCTGCCCCGGCGCCCGCGAACCCGCGCTCCGCTTCTCCATCGCGCCGGACGCCATCATCGTGCCGCACGCCGCAGCGGCTCCCCCGTCGTCGCGCAGGTCCACAGCCCCTCGCGCCTCCCGTACCACTGCAGCCGCTTCCCTTCTTCCTCTTCATCTCCCTCCCGTCGGTCTCTCAGTCTCACGCTCTCTTTCTTTCTCCCGTACTCTCTCTCTGTCGGGTTCTCTATGAGGGAGACCCCAACCGGACCCAGAAGTGGGTTCTCCGTCGCCGAGGAGCCGCAAACGACCTCCCCAACGCCCGTCGCACCCCTGTGCCCCGCTCGCACCAGGCGCCGTCGCTCCGCACCGCCCGCGCCCAGGCGCTGTCACCCCGCGCCCGCCCGCGCCCAGGCCCGTCGCCCGTGCCTGCCCAGACTGCGGCCATCCCGGTCACGCCTGTGTATCGCCCTGAGCCGCCAGCGCATTGATGCGCGTCCCAGGTCAGTACTGACAAGTGCAGTCCCAGACCCGCCCGGGGTTGACCCGGGGAAAAGCTGCGCTGCCCACCGTGCTTGCCAGCGACGGAGCACGCGGCCGCCAGCGTGTCAACGCCTAATCGAGCCCCGACTCCCAGCCAGGCGCTACACACCGCGTCCGCCCTTCATGAGGTCTTTTCGCCATAATTTTGACGTATAACTGTGTTTTGAGATATGGATTGTGGGTTGGCTGAAGCATGCCGCCACTTTCGACGTGAATGCCACCAAGAATTTTTGAAAATCGATAATACTTTGCAATGCATGTTAGATATTTTGAACAAGCCTCGTATTCAAGAAGAGCACTATGAAGCCACTCCGGCGTTAATAGAAGAGTATTATGCAGAGGTTGAGTCTGAGATGTCTGCAATAATGATAACCCCTTTGTAGCGAAGGATGAACCGGCGGCGGAAGAGGTAGTTGGAGATGTGGTTGAAGAGTCAAAGGATGTTCTAGTTACATCGATACTGCATGACTCGTGGGATCACTCTCTTATCATTGAAGCGGGTTTTGATTTACTTTCCGATCAGTTGTTCGAGACCTCGATATCCCTGTGTCGTCATTTTCCCACAGTAGACACATTGTTTGTTACTGCTTCTAATGATTTTGACATGTTATGGTGTGCTTTTGAGTCACATCATCAAAATCTCAATTGCTGGGTCTTCGTTTGATAATTTGTATGGGTAAGACAATGTGCTATGAGTCGGTTGGTCCTCTCTATTCAATGTGGGTCCTTCGACATTTCAAAACTCGACGACGAGTTTTCTCGAACTAGGGGAGAATGATGGGGATCGAAGATCTGCAAAAACGAAGCCGACTGTCCCTTGCTTGTTTTATTTGGCCTAGATCTGATTGATGTAGTTTTATGTATTTGAGTAGTCTTAGTGAGGATGTAGGCCCAATAAGAGCCCAATAGGGTCTTTTTCATTTTGTTGTAATTTTGGGTACGAATTTCGTACTATTTTAGGTCTGAGGGTTAATTTAGTCATTAGTGCGTCATTTGGGAGTCATTAGGATTTAATGGTTATAAAAGCTCTTGTAAACCTCCAAGAGAGGCAGTTATTGATGTTAATGAGAAAAGAAACCCTTTGAGCCGCCACCTCCTTTCCCTCTCTTTCTCTCTCTCTCTGCGCCTCTCTCCCTGTGTTTCTCTCTCCCTCTCTCTGCTTCTCCCTCTTCCCCAGCGAGATCCCCAGCTTTCTTCCCTCTTCTTTCTTCCTTTTTCCCCACAGTTCCGCATCACTATGGCTTCCATAAGTCTTCCTACCTCAAGAATATACATTTTGGCATATCTGGCTGTGGACACCTCCCTCTCAGCAAAACAAATTTCAGGAGTGGTGGATTTGGATCAGGTCAGATGAGTAAGGACCTTCATTCGGAAACAAAGCCTAGCAACATACCAAACTTGGCACCCCATTAGTGTATAGTCAGATCAAGAATTGGCCTATTTTTTCATCCTGACCAAAGAAAATTTGTGTGCCATCAGGCCAAACTCCTTTTCCGTGGTGAGAGGGGGTTTGGAACAGTGGTGTGGTCAACAACTGCTAGCTGCATTCTAGAGGAAGTATGAAACTGTACCTTTATCTTCCTTCTGATCTTCCTTCTGCAACAAGGGTAATGTTTCGACCATGTAAGATTTATAATTTTATACCTTTCTTTTTTTGGGAAAGTTCATATAGTCAAATTCTTGAACGGACATACGCAAAAGTTAAAACTTATTTTTGAATAATATTTTACATGTTACGTACTATTTTATTGTAGATATGTTCATGAAAATGCTTGACAGTCCATACAAGAAATCAAATAGACATCATAATATTCAGTTTCAAAACATGCAGAAGTGAGAAACAATGGGAGGTTTTTTTCTGGAAACATAGATGTAGACCCACCCAACCTATGATGGATCTTAGAAAGAATGGTAATACATCATAGGATCTCAGAAAGAATGGTAGTACATCATAGGACACAGAATCTTACCTTGCAGTGTTGCCGAATACACAAAAGCCCGAAATTTCTGCCAACACAGGTGACGCAGTTGTTATCCAATATTAGAGATTTCTTGATCATAGAGAAGACAATCTACTAATGGGCAACCATAAATGGTTCCATCAAAGAAAATCAAGGCATTAAACAGACACATGGGAAGAAAAACACATCCAGAACAGTTAGTCTACCGGGTTGCGGACCCTTCACTGCCTGGCAGGGTGTGGTCGCCGATCTTCGGGAGGAATCTTTTGCAGGAAGAGACTGTTCAGCTCCAGGACCTTCTGTCTCTCTTGGCTCATATCCACCGATCGGACAGTGAGGATGGTGGATGTAGGGGTGGCAGAAGGGAGGTCATTTTTCGGTCAGCAAGGCCCATCCTAATATTTCAGATGGTGGCTTACGGCATGATCAGGTTTGGAGGCCTAAGAGCCCTTTGAAGGTGAAAATTTTGTTTTGGAGGATCTCAATCAGGAGACTACCTATGTGGGATCGGCTACACTGTTTTTTGCCAGAGATCCAGACTCTGTGCGCCTTGTGTGGGGTGGAGGACAAGACCATAAATCACATTTTTGCCAGCTGCTCCTATTCTCGTGGGCTCTGGAGGGCATTGGCTGTGAGGACCCATTGTACCCTCAGCCAACATGATGAGGTCCAGCAGATCATTGAGCAGTGGGACAGGCATTGGACTACAAAAAGCGATAGAACTGTCTGGTGGCTCATCCTTCGTGCTACTTTATGGATGATCTGAGAGGAGAGAAATAACCGGACCTTTTCGAGAGTTGCTAGGGATGAAGAGGCACTTTTTGCTGGTATTTGTAGTAAAGTTAAGGAGTGGGCGTCTATTGGTTGTAATGTGAACCAAACTAACTCTTCACTGTTTGTTTTGTTGGGGGTTTAGAGTCAGCCACTCCATCTTGGTGTGGCTGCTGTTGTATAGGTGTTCAGGGTTGTTTTTGGGGTTTCTCCTTTTTGGCCTATACTTGTACATTCTCTCTCTTTTTATTAATGTACTAGTGGTACTATACTACTATCCACTCTTCAAAAATGACACCAGCATTTTTAGTTCAATCTACATATGGCTTCATGAAAATATCACATCCACCTATTTTTGTATATTTCCTTGTACATGTAAATTTATATGACTTTCCACTATGTTCGGCCATATATTTCTCAGGGTATTTTCGTTTCAAAGGAAGATCTTTTCAAGGAAAAATAGCTTCCAGCAAAAGAGCAATATATCCGCTTTATCTTCTCCTGAGCTTTAAACATTTCCATGATGGCATATACTGATTCTCCAACTTGTAATCGTTTCAGATAAATGGACATACCTCATGTTACTTGAGTGGACCATAGGTAGTGCAGGATTTTGGCAACCTTTCAACATTTTGGGAAATTCAAATTAAAGTATAGTATCAGAGAGATCTTATCTAATACAGCAAGATCTAATGGGTAGCCTGAAATGAAGTATCCAAGTAACAAAAGGTTTTAACAAAGTCTTCTCAGAATTTCATTGGTGCACAATGCACATCTCACATTTTTAACTCTTTTCTAGACTAGAGTACAACCTTCCTCTTCAACAGGAAGAAACAACACTGGATTCCATAAAAAAAAGCTAGAAGTATACTCATTCAATTGAAATTGAAAGCATAAAATTGTTTACTAGGAAAAGAAAGCAGCTTTCAGAATGCTTACATCCGCAGAAAGCTCATGTACCAAGGCTGACAATGGGTAAAAGGGATCACTTACGTCAAAAGAGGAAGCATCATCCCCAACCGTCCAATTAGCAGATGACCGAAAAGCACTTCTTTTTTCGTTAATTTCATCCAAACTATATGCTGCAATAATAACAGAAACCATCATATTAGAACAGATATTCACACATTATCAGCAATGAAAGAATACTGTACATGCAAAAGTGAATAGTACATTTGAGGGAAAACATGTGTCCACCACCATCAGATCAATATAAATAGCCGTAAGTTAGTAGTACCAGGCAATGGCGTAGAGAAAACAGATGATACAAAAATCAGGATACTATTCCAATAAGGAAGAATCTCCTAGAAGAAAAAAAGAAATACATTTCGTTTTTCTCTTGTCATTGATACAAAAATCAGGGTACTATTCCAATAAGGAAGAATCACCTAGAAGAAAAAACAAATACATATTGTTCTTCTCTTGTAATCTTATTAGACAAAAAAAAGGAATTTATATTACAATAGCCTATAGCAGTGTTATCATACTGTTCTAACATGATCTTATGATAGACATGCAGTAGATCAAGCAGAATTTCTGTTTGATCATGGCTATTTGTTTGTTATTTTATGTCCTCCTACTCAAGGTCATAGGGAAGAAGATGTATTTAGCAGCCAACTATGATAATGACTAAAATATTAATCTATTAGGATTTTTGTTAGCAAGAGAAGAGACACTTGCTTATGTGAATGATGAAATGTATATCTAAAAGATAATAAGGGAGAACATTCATAGACTAGTTAATGGACAAAAGGTAGTGACTCAAGGCACTAGGGCAAATGCCTCGAGGCAAAGCTCCAGAAACATCAAAGTTTGTGCTTCTCCTTAAGTTGTTAACCTATGGTAAAGGGCATTATCAGCCCTGATAAAGTCAAAACCAGTTTGATAACGCAAATAATCTATCTGCCTGCAAAATGGGTAGAGAGAGCTGTTAACCCCTGTTAACTTACCAGAGGATGAACCCTTTGTCAACTTATATGGGGTTATCAGGGGTTACCTGTTATTGTATCAAAACACAAGAGCTGTTAACCCCTGTTAACTTATCTGTAATTACCTTATCTAAGGTCATCTTACCTGGTTTTCAAACAAGATCCTACTATTCCTTCCCCGCCATAACATCCACAGGGTAGCACAGAGGATGAGCCACCACACGGCCCTATCACCTCTGAGAGTCCACTGTCAAAAGTAGTGTACATTCCTGTGATGAAGAATATTGAAGCCAGTCTCCTCCCCACCTCCCTCCATACCACCTGAGAGTAGGAGCATCCTACAAACAAGTGGTCCATGATCTCATCCTCCTCCTCACAAAGCATACAAGTGGCTGAATATCTATAATGAAGTGACATAGTCTATCCTTGGTGGGAAGTCTCTCATGCGAGATCCTCCAAATTAGAATCTTCACCTTCAACGGACTTCTAGGGCTCCACCCTGATGACGAAAATTATGTCAAAGACCTCCATCTGCAATGACTCTATAAGCTGATCTGACAGAAAATAAACCTCCCTTCTCCCACCACCACACCCATCTATCCTTTGAGCTGATTGGGTGGACATGAGAAAGAACTGCCAAGAGATCCTAGAACTGCACCAACTCAGCCTGTGTCAAGTCCCACCTGAAAGTTAGTGCCCAATCCCCTCTAGGAAGTAGAGAGTTTTTTTGAAATGTGGATAGTACCACAAAGTATATTGAATAAGGAAGAATGAACAAGAGTAGAGGCCAAATAACAAAAAGACCTCCAAAGAAAAGTCCTCTCACCAATAAGACACCCCAACACAAACAACCTCATCTCCCCAAGAACAAAAGGAGAGAAGACTGAGGACTCTCAAAATGACCTAAAAATTTAGCCCAAGCCAAAACATTCCTCTTAATCCCTTGTAACACAGTTTCTTCAGTCCTAGGAAGTAGAGAGTTGTAGGCCCGAGATACAAAACACAAGGGATTCGCCGAAATCTGGAATAGGCTAGGGAAAAGTGACTGCAAGGTGAAATCTCCAGAGTCCACACCACCTTTCCTTCCAGAAGCATGCCATGTTCCCATTACCAAGGTGAACCCGGACACTCAACACAAGAGCATCCTTGCACGATAGGATATCATGCCAGAGCAAGGAGGAACAGTCAGAAGAAGACGGGATGTCCCAAAGTCTATTCCTCCCAAAATACCTCTATCTGATCAACATAGTCCACAAGGGTGAAATCCGATCCTTACTTTAATTGAGAAAATAAAACAAAAACTATTGATTTGATTTGACTGGAATTTGTGTGCAATCGGCTCAGCTGCTGCTTTCCCAATAATGCACCAGCCCAATATTGACCTATATCGGGTCAGCCTAAGCTGATCCCAATATTCAGTCTGATTCTACAATTATTGTTTGTATTGGATCAATTAGATATGATGTATCATAAGCAAGCTTTAGGCTGACCCTGATTGTAGGAGGCAATGAATGTATAAGGCAGGAATGGGGTTCATCACCCTCTTATTGTCCTTAAAGCCAGAGTAGTGACGACAATTTTACTAAATAAACAAAAGAAAGGGTTTGAGTTGAACCCAACTTTCATTCTCTTCTACTTTCAATAGCATAAGAGAAGGCACAAACTGTGGCACCTATTGCTTCAATAATATATACGAATTGGGTTCTTGGGTTAAAAGAAGTGAGCAAATCTTAGTGGATGTTAGTAAAAGAGCTTGGGGAAGGTCTAAAATGAGATGGCGCAATGTTATTAGGAAAGGCATTGGCTTCTTTGGTTTAAAGACGAATATAGCACTTGATAGAAATCTTTAGTGGAACAAGATTCATGTAGCGAGTAGCCGAACCCAAATAATGGGATAAGGCTCTGATGATGATGATGATTCAGGATCAGCCACTTCACATATCCATCTCCATCTGTTCTTAACTTGGAAACAAGCAGAAGCAGCCAGGGTCAAGTAGACCTGCACAATAAAAGGCTGATCAAATAAATGTCAATCCCCAATAATAAACTCTGAATAACCTTTTCATCCTGTTAAATAAATGTCACTAACACTTTCTTGGTGTGATCTCTGTTGTATAGGTGTTTTGGGGGCTTTCTCTTTTTAGGCATTGTGCCACCTATACATGTAAATTCTGATTTTCTTTTAACATATTATTGTGGTGGTATCCACCTTCCAAAAATAAATAAATGTCACTACATCTGGTTTGCTTCATAAAGTCCATTTGATGTCTATCCATGTTCATTGTGTCAATGCCTCTTTTAAGGGATCTTCGAATGGGTATCGCAGGAAACCGGGAACAATATGCCTATCAACATGGTAAACACGGCAATCATAGAGCTTAAACCCTCACACGATCAGCTGTTTCCTGTTCTTTTCTCAACAGGAACAGGACTTTCTAGTTAATTCTGACTGGGACTGGAATAGGATGGGACTCAGAACTATATAGGACTGTGACGGAAAATAAGAAACACATCAGGTTTTGGATTTAAAGGATTAGTGATATCATATGGGTTCCATATCATGTGAACATTCTACCTAAACCCCCATGGGTCTGAGCAAAATACCCTTTTATGCCAGTGAAATTAGGTGAACCCATCTCTTCCATACCTTTCTGCAGTCGCAAAGGTTAAAGAAAGGCCAGTGACCATGTGATTGCGTGATCACATAATTGTATGACTAGCACTCTATAACCATGTTAAAGGAATAATTGGAAAGCAGGCTTGTAGTATCCTAATTTCAAGATAACTAGGTAGAACCTAGGTAGTTGTTCTTTTCCACACTCCTTTCAGCAATACTTTCCCTTACTTGTTTGTTGACTGATTTATGCTCCCAGGGTAAGGAGGCTATGAGAAGAACCCTTGTATGAGTTGTAGTCAATTCACTGGCACTCTGAAATTGTGTTCAGTGGCATAACCAGAAGTCCTGATGAGATTTCTAAAGATGACTTAAACATCATAGCAGTTAGACTTTTTCCTCAGACCAAAAACCACAGCTTGATTAACAGGCATTTAGTTTCCTTTTGAAGATTGCCTACATTTATTTTGGCTTCTCATTTCAATTCCATATCATTCCTGTCTTATCATATATTCATGTTGTATGTTAATGGATTATTTAGTTGTATCTAGTCTGCAGCTCTCTCAAACTAGGACTGTAAGCAACATGTCGGACACGGGACACCCCAAACCCAATAAAAACGTTTGATGTGATATGATTATGACTAGATTTCCGGGGATGTCATAAATCATAATTAAGGAAAGCTATGACCTTCTCCAGCAAGAAATCTTCAGCACGTTAAGAAATACATCACCATTTTCCCTTTTATTTCTTTAGAACGTTAACTCCCCGACCGAATAACCGCCCTGGTGTTAAACGCAATATGCCCCCGGGATGTCCGACTAATCCTTGAATTAAATCGGCTACTTGACAAACAGAAGGATGACACCATTCCCATACCCCTGAAGTAGGCTCCAAGCCATTCCACAGTTTCTCACTCTTCGCCCCGTTGTTGCTCAGAAAGACAAAACCAACTGACAAGAACATAGAGAAGAAACCGAGAAAAAAGAAAATTGCCGAAACAAAGAAAAAAGTATGCGCCAGTCAAAGAGAAGAGGGAGCGCAAAGCCAAACCATAGGTGACATATGAAGTCGCCCCAACGGCGCCCGTGAGCGCCGCAATCACCCCGACCTTGACCCCAGTCCACGCCCGCGACACCTTGGCGGTGTCAGTGCCGCCGGAGGAAGCGGCGGACGAGGAAGCAGCGGAGGCGGCTTGATCGCCGAGGGCAGCGCCGGCCGCGACGACCGGCTCCTTCGAAGAAGGGTTGGCGGAGGTGTAGGAGGTGCAGAAGAGCCGGCCCCCGGCGGCACGCCTACCGAGGCGGGGGAGGAGGTGGCGAGATCGGACCAGCCAAGACATGACACTGCCGCTGCTACTGCTCTTCTTCTCTCGAGAGAGCAGGAGAGGGCGTGCTGTGGCGGGGTTTTGTGGGGTTTTGGCTGCGGCCTGGGGACTGGGGAGCGCCGAAGCGGCAGAGGCGGAGTGGCGGCGAAGCGTCGGAGAGGCGGAAAGAGACCTTTTTGTTGGAAGGGACATGGAGCTTCCATTAATATTAATGGACGAAAACGCCCTCGTCGCCCCGTCGGAGACTCGGAGTCCATGTCGGTTTTCTTGGTATGCTAATGGAGGTGTTCGCACGTGCCCCGGTCGACCCATCCCGGTTTGCTTGGAGATCGGTTTTTTTGTTTTTTGTTTTTTTTTGTGGGGGGGGGGATATGAGTACCATTTTCGTCAAGATTGTCAACGAGTCTTAGAATCGAAAATAAATATTTTATTTTTATTTTTTATAAAAATTTTAGAGTTAAAAATAAAAATATATATATTTTCGCTTCCTTATCTATTTTTGTTTTGAGTCGAAAAATTAGAAACAAAAATTTTAGATGTAATAATATTTATATAATTAAAATTAATTTATAAGTTTACAAATACATTGATTATTAAATTTATGAATAATTTTAAATATAATTTTATTAATCATTTCTATCCTATCTTCTCCATCATGTATATTAAAATGACCCTTACTAAATGAAGTATGATAAGATCAAATTAATATGAGGGTTTTATTTAAATAATCATATTTAATTATTTAATTATTTAAATAATCACATTTTAAAATTAATTTCCAAAATAGTCACCAAGTTGCCACGTTGGCAACTTGGTGACCAGAGACCAGGCGCCAACATTACTGACTTCAATGTCGACGTTGCAAATGCCGACTTTAGAGTCGGCGTTGGCATTCTCGACTCCGAAATCGGAATTGCCAAAGCCGACTTTGAAGTCAGCATTGCCAATACCGACTCCGAAGTCGGATAGCCAATGCCGACTTTGGAGTCGGCAATGGCAATGCCGACTCCTGTATATTTAAAAAAAAAAACTCCCCAGCAACATTATCGTCGCCTGGGACAATATGAAGTGGATGTGGTTTACAACGCAGTTAAGGTCTTCGCGCTGGGGCGTTGGGCTGCGCCACGGCAAATGCCGCCATCTATGACAAGAATCCAGAGAGACGTTAACATGCTACAAGCAAGGAAGCCCAAACATTGGAAGTTCCTCACCTCCTTGACCAACTGTACACAGCTACGTCTGTTCTCTATCATGATCAACGAGCTCCAAGGTGAGCAGCCCAGCTCTATATCTAATTTCTCAACAACACTGCAGGAGCTAATCGTAGGAGCAAATCAGATATCAGGAAGCATCCCTCCGGGGATTGGAAACCTCGTGGGTCTCACAAAAGCTGGTTCTGGGAGGAAACGAACTTGTTGGCAAAGGGGGAACTCCAGCGGCATCCTCATTTGAAGTTGAACGCAAGAGGATCTCCTACCATGACCTCGTCAAAGCCACAGATGGGTTTTCTCATGACAACCTGATTGGCAAAGGAGGCTTTGGTTCTGTATATAAGGGGATCTTGGATGGTGAGCAAATCATCGCAGTCAAGGTGTTGAATGTCCGAAGAAGAGGAGCCTTGAAGAGTTTCAAATCAGAGTGTGAAGCTTTGAGGAACATCAGGCACCGAAATCTTGTAAAGATCATAAGTGTCTGCTCAAGTGTAGATTTCAGTGGCAACGATTTCAAAGCCCTGGTGTATGAGTTCTTTCCAAATGGGAGTCTGGAGAAGTGGATGCACATAGAATCAACAGAAGGCATTAGAATTTTGAACTTCGCCGAAAGGTTGAGCATAGCCATGGATGTTGCTTCTGTGTTAGATTACCTTCACAGCTATGGCGATTCACCCATCGTTCACTGCGATCTGAAGCCAAGCAATATTCTTCTGGATGACAACATGATGGCTCATGTGGGAGATTTTGGTTTGGCCCTTCCGACTTCATGCCAAAGTTCCCAACAATTGGCTTTGACAAAAGGACGATGAAGTACCAAAACTGATGGGAAAGCACTTTATCGTCCAATCTCAAAGTCATAAAATAATTCCAATTCCCTGCGTTCCGTTCGATTTGGAAGGCACCGCCTGGATTCTTGTCATAGATGGCGGCATTTGCCGTGGTGCAGCCCAACGCCTCAGGCGAAGACCTTAACTGTGTTGCAAACCACATCCACTTCACATTGTCCCAGGCGAAGATAATGTTGCTGGGTTTTTTTTTTTTTGAAAGATTAAGGAGTCGGCATTGTCATTGCCGACTCCAAAGTCGGCATTGGCTATCCCGACTTCGGAGTCAGCGATTTCAAAGTCGGCTTTGGCAATTCCGACTTCGGAGTCGGGAATGCCAACGCCGACTCTAAAGTCGGCATTTGCAATGTCGACACTAAAGTTAGCAATGCTGGCGCCCGGTCTCCCGGTCACCAAGTTGCCAACATGGCAATTTAGTGACTATTTTGGAAATTAATTTTAAAATATAATTATTTAAATAATTAAATATTTAAATATAATTATTTAAATAAAAAATTTATAGTTATGCATAATGGTTGATTAATAGATAACCAACATCTGTAGATATAAAGACTATTAGAGAAAAACTACCATATATGATGGAATGAGAGAGTGACCACTAACTAATAATTAGAACATTGATAGATGGCATTTATATATAGATTAGAGGTGAGGGATAATAAATTAAAAATTTAAGAGTCAAAATTGTGAAGTCGAGAAGTTTTTATTATAAAAATATTATATAATATATATTAAAAAGTTATCAAAAAAGAAAAAATAAATACAGAATTTGGTGTTTTCGCTCCCGCATCCTATAAGAATTCAGATATTTAATTTTGTTTCTGCTAAATTATTGAAAAGTTCTTTTCATAGTTTTACATCCTATAAAAAATGTCAAAATAGGTCGGTTAAACAGAATTCTAAGATCTAGATCTATTGGCAGCCTAATTTTCGCTATATAAGGGCGCTTTGATAACCATATAAGGGTATTAATCTAAAACACTTGTTGTCCAATAAAAAACTTTGCTCGAATTCATACCTGTAAATACATACGGATAGACTCTGATACAGATAGCTCCTCGGCTGTTCGGCGCGGTCACACCTCGTCCACCGAGCGAACTCATGGCCGATGGTCAGGTCGGAGTGGGCCCGGCATGGCTCGGGGAAGTCGAGGCGTCATCACGTGCTAACCCAAGCTGAACCTCCTCAAAATTAAATGAAGAATCTCCATTCTGACCTTCACCGTAGCAATAACGTATCTGTAAAGACTTTCTAAAAGGTAACCCATGCAACAGCTGGGAGAACTATTCACAAGGGGAAAGATCCGAAGATCACGCTCCCGGTAGAGATACCATCAGCACAGGGCTGGCATGTTGTTTATAGACAGGGTCAGTCTAGCTGGCCTGCCATCTATCACCCCGACCCGTGGCAATCAGGGGCACATCTTTAGCAGGATTTCCAGGCTCATTCTATGGAAATTTCTTTGAAGCAACCCCTATAAAAATAGATGAACGTCCTTCGTCCGGAGGTACGTGATACAGATAGCTCCTCAGCTATTTGGCCCAATCACACCTCGTCCGTCGAGCGGACTCATGGCCGATGGACAGGTCGGAGTGGGCCCGGCATGGCTCGGGGAAGTCAAGGGCGTCATCACGTGCTAACCCGAGCTGCTCATCCACAAAATCAAATGAAGAATCTCCATTCCGACCTTCACAGTAGCAATAACGAATCCGTAAAGACTTTCTAAAAGGTAACCCATGCAACAGCTGGGAGAACTGTTCATAAGAGAAAAGATCCGAACTAGATGATGTTGACAAAATGGATCGGCTTATACTTCATACTGGTGTTAGCCCTCAGGGTGTTCTTTCAACCGTCATATGCTTGTATAAATGTGCTCAAATGTTTATCATTAGTCAAACTTTGCCTATTTTCATGCTTCTTTGTTTGATGTGTGTTATCGTTGTTGTCATATACTCAATTTAAGTTAATGCCAATTAATTTACAGTCTGATCTTATATGAAACTCTTTATATTGCTTAAAAGCCTCAATTTAATTAGTATGACTAGATGATCTTTTCAAGTGTTTCAGTGGAAAAAAGGTATTCTTAATGTGTTTCTTGTTATTCATGATGGCCATTACGTGCACATTGCTAACAATTATCGCTGACAGGAAGAAAAGTGTGCAGAGTAGGCATATCAATTTAGTATGACCCGGTTTTTGAAAGACTAAGACAAGTATGCGCAAAAGACTTCTACCCAGAATGAATTATAGCTACGTCAAGGGAAATATGAGGGAAGAGTTATGCTATCATGGGCATACGTTTGGTTAGAACTTATAACAAGTGAAAATAAGGTGGCCATACATTTGTTCCACAGAGGTCTCTCATCATTAAACAACTATGTATGATTATTTTTTACGCTATTTTTAGTGTAAAGTTCCATATGATTATTAGGGATTTTTACTTATTAATATTTGAGAAAAATTTAGTGCACTTTCATATTACACTTAAGTATAATATTATTAGATAATAAATCCACGTGACACCCTTCACATGGGGAGTGATAAATTGACAACTCAATTGTTAGATGTCACATAGATTTATTGTCTAGTCATATTACACTTAAGTACGATATAAAAGTACACTAAAATTTCTCTTATTTTTTTATAAACTTAGTTAATTACAGATTAGTTTATCGTTATTATATTAGTCTCTCAAAACCTCTAAATCTTACATATTAATCTTTACTAGAGGAT
Source organism: Colocasia esculenta (assembly GCA_014218235.1). Taxonomy (NCBI): domain Eukaryota; kingdom Viridiplantae; phylum Streptophyta; class Magnoliopsida; order Alismatales; family Araceae; genus Colocasia; species Colocasia esculenta. The sequence continues at coordinate 20,293,338 of CM024760.1, read as the reverse complement.
TTTTTTCCAAGATTTTAGAGGTTTTGAGATATTAATATGATAATAATCTAATTTGAAACATTAAAAGAGAAATATACATATTTGTAAGGATTAAAAAGTAAAAAATCCTTATATTATTATTATAGCAATATGGCGTTTATTGATTTCGAACGGACTAAAGGATGCAATTGAAGATGCATTTGTAAATAATATATTTTTTTTGTAACCCAGTGGCCGGCATCCGCCACTAGAAACCCCAACATCACCTCGGGATCGAATCCGGGGTGGGCCGCTCCCACCCCACCCCAGTGTCCAACCCGCCTACGGTGGGGGACGTTTGTAAATAACATTGTTGGGCTTAAGTTTGGTGTTCTTTATGTACCTTGTTCATATGACTTAGCAGACCATTGAAATTATTGCTGCAGGGAACATATAGGATTTCATTAAAGTGAGATCAATTTATTCATGTTTGGAATGAGTTTGTTGAAGACATTTGCTGGTATGACATTACAGCATGGGGGGCATTTGATGCGGATCCACCGTTCATGTTTGGTCCTCTTCTTATGCATGTATTGTTTAAATGAAATGTAAACATTGGTGGAATTGTTCCTCTTCGTCACCCCAATGTTTTGTGAAATCCTCATTATAGGATGTTGGTTTAACTCTATCTTTTGCAATGTTGTACTTTGAATGTGGCCTCATCACCAACGACTGAATTATGAAATTAGGTGAGGTTGGTGTGAGACGACATAAAGTAATCACCGCGAAAAATAAAATTTAACTATTTTTCTCTTCAAATTAGGGTGAAAGCAATAAATTATATTTTATGTTTATAAAATATTATTAAGGTAAATCAAGCTTTTTTTAAAAAAAACAAATATCTGACAAGGGAGTAGGAGAGCGCTCACCCCTTCAGAGAAAGGATAAGGAAATCGCTCCACCACCACACACTCATCAGAAAATTTTATTAAAAGCAAAACCATTACAAAAGACAATCAGGGCCTGATCGAAGGTAACCCCATCTTATCTAAACGATAGGGCCCTTTTACAGAAGGAGGGAGATCAGCCCCAAAATACCAGACACAAGAGGAACTAGTAAGAGTACAACCAAAACCAGCGAGACAATCAGCCACCTGATTAGCCTCCCGGTAAATGTGACTGATAGAGAGCTGGAAATGCTGACAACGATTGAGGATATCCTGAGTAATAATAGAGAGGCGCCAAGGAATGGAATAGTTCCCCTTCAAGATTTGCACCAGAACAAGGGAGTCACACTCAATAAGGAAACCTGATATGCCCCTTTCATAACACAGTATAATGCCATTCCGAAGAGCAAGAGCTTCAGCTTCCAAACTAGAATAAACACCTTGATAGCTAGCAGCAAAAGCAAGCACAATATCGCCCAACTCATTTCTAAGAACTCCTCCCCCAGCTGCAATGGAAGAAGTTGATTTATAAGCACCATCAACATTGAGCTTCAGTCTTCCAGGAGGAGGTAAATAGCATCTCACAATCGTGGGAGCGACAGGGGCAGACATCTGAATAGTGATGCCCCATTGCTGAAGGAAACTTAAATGGGAGGCGTGCAGGTCAAAGAACCTAAGATTTGTAATTTTCTGAGAATCAGATACATGCATCATTACTCTTTGAAGGATCTGACGGGCCACCATTGGTTGATCATCAAACCTGGATCTATTACGGCTGCACCAAATCTCCCAGATGGCGGAGAAAAACATGTGTCTGGCCATCCGGCCCCAAGTAGTGGAACAATTCATGGTAGAGATATAGTGAAATATAGCATGAGCTGTATTATGGGCCGTAGAGTTGGAAAACTTCAGAAAATCGCTGAGAGCAGACCAAACCTCCTTTGCCACCTCCCCATGGAAGAACAGGTGAACACTAGTTTCACAGTTAGATTGACGGCAGCAAGAACATTTGGAACAGAAAGGAATACCACAGCCAGCTATGATGTCATCAGTAGGAACACAACCACGAACTATTCTCCAAACAAGAATCGACCACTTAATGGGAACCTGAGAACTCCAAATGTTTGACCAGCCATAAGTCGGTGCACCTTGAAGAAGCTTGCGAACAGAACTTGTAGAGAATTGACCATTAGAAGTTAAACACCAAATCCATCTATCCATACCATCAGTACTCGCAAGGATGTGACCAAGAATAGATGGCGGGCAGAACTGATTGGCAATATTAATATGATAATGAGAAGGATCAGCTAACACCTGACAAATAGACACATGTTTGTCCCTCATAGCAGACCAAACATGGTCAGGAAGGAAAGCTTTAAGAGGGGCCGCTCCAGACCATGCATCCATCCAGAAACAAACATGAGAGTCCAGACCTCTCATCACAACCCTATGATTATGAGTAACAAATGCAGACGCCTGCTGCCATAATCTCCTATCCGCAGCAGACAACAAGTGATAGGAGGCAGAGGAATAGTGACAATTATGCAGGTGTTTGGACTTGAAAAAATTACCCCAGAGGGACGTACCAGAGATGACCCTCCACAACATTTTGGTCTTCAAAGCAAGTTGTATATGGTTGAGATTTAGAACCCCAAGGCCGCCACAATCCTTTGAATTGGAAATGATGTCCCAAGAAACCCAATGTCTTTTGGGCGAACCATCATAAGAGCCCCAGAAGAAGTTGGCCAACAGTCTGTGGAAAGACTTCATGACAGTGGTAGGAATAGCCTGAGAAGACATCGTATAAATAGGGAGAGCAGAAAGAACATGTCTAATAAGGACCAATTTCCCACCGAAAGAAAGGAACCCAGACTTCCAGGTTTGCAGCTTTGCAGCTGTTTTTGCCAAAATATGAGAAAAATAGATCGGCCTTCTCCTACCAGAATAGAGCGAAACTCCCAGATACTTGATGGGCAGCTTGGATTGAACAAAACCAGTGATATGAGCAGTAGAAAGACTGAGAGAACTTGGTGCTTTGTCCGCCACAGTGAAGGAACTTTTGGATACATTAATAAGCTGACCCGATGACTCCTCATACGCCTTCAGGAACTTCATTAGCCGCCTTATATGATTGACAGAACCATTGGAGAATATCAGCGTATCGTCAGCGAAAAGCAAGTGAGAAACCAGAGGACAACGTTGAAGAGTCTGAAAAGCTCCACCATTACTACTTTTAAATAGAGCGGTCAACCCCCTGCTTAACACTTCTTCCGCAAGAATAAACAAAGCTGGTGCAAGAGGGTCACCCTGACGAATACCCCTCGTAGACTTGAAGTAGCCATGAATTTCACCATTTAACAACACAGAAAACCAGCAATTAGATAGAAGGGGCTCAATGAGAGAGATGAAAGTGAGAGAGAAGCCAAACTTGCGGAGCATAGCATACAAGAAATCCCACTCCAAACGATCATAAGCCTTAGCCATATCCAGCTTGAAGACAACATTTCCACCTCTAGTCCGTTTTTGCAAGTGTTGAACCATCTCCCCAGCCAGAGCCACATTCTCATAAATATTCCTTCCTTTAACAAAAGCACCCTGCTGCTCCGAAATCAGAAAAGGAAGAACCTGAGATAGTTTGTCATTGATAATGCGAGAGATGACCTTGTAAAAGAAATTGCAAAGACTGATTGGCCTGAAATCAGCACAAGTTTTGGTGAGTCAAGCTTGGGTACCAAAGCAATAAGAGAGGATGTAAGACCCGTAGGCAAAGCATGACCACAAAAGTAACTTTGAACTGCATCCACAGTATCCTTTTGAATGAAATCCCAGCATTTTGGTAAAAATAACCAGTGAATCCATCTGGTCCAGGAGCATTGTCAGGGGACATGGACATAACAACACCTTTGATTTCCTCAGCATTAGGAAGCACACAAAGAGACTGGTTTCTAACATTATTAACCAAAACTGGAATTTCCTCCATAAGGCGCTGATCAACATGATGAGTGTTAGAAGTAAAAGCATCAGAAAAGTGAGACACAAAAAGGTTGACCAACTCCTCTTTATCAGTCACGACCATCCCTGAATCATTAGTGATCTGATTTATAGCTGCACGCCTTCTACGGGAGGTGGCACAAGCATGGAAAAATTTCGTATTTCCATCTCCCTCCTTCAGCCACTTTAATCTTGCCTTTTGGCGCCAGAACATCTCCTCCTGCGCAAGCACCCGATCAAGAACATCCTTGGCCGCATATAAGTGACTACGATTTTCCGGAGTAGAATCATTATCAAAAGTAACTTGAGCAATAGAGTGCGCCTCTTCCGCTAACACAACATTATCCTGGACATTCTTGAAAACCTGCTTGTTCCATTGTCTATAGAAGGATTTCATATGCTTCAGCTTCATCATCAAATTTAAGAGCGGAAAAGAAGAACATGGAGCTGCTCCCCACGCAACCATGGAATCCTGAAGAAACCTCTCATGGGAAATCCACATTTGCTGGAAACAAAACCTTGAAAGAACAATAGTAGCATTAGACTCTGGGGAAATAAGCAAAGGGCTGTGATCGCTACACGCTCTAGACAAATGTTGCACCTTAAGGGAAGGACAAGCAAGCAACCAATCACCATTGATAAAAACCTGTCCAGTCTGGCCCAAATACCATTAGCTTGTTGACCGTTATACCAAGTGAAGTTACTCCCTGAGAATCCCATATCCTCCAAGCCAGACGCTGATACACAAGCCTGGAAATCAGCAGTAGATCTCTCAAAGGCCCGACGACCTCCCCTTTTTTCAGAAGGATCCAAGATACTGTTAAAATCCCCACCAACAAGCCAAGGCTTATCACAAGAAGCAGAGAAATCAACAAGATAGTCCCATAATTCCCTACGCTCGGATAACAGACAGCTAGTATGAACAATGGTTACCACAAACTCCGGGCAAGAAGTAGTGGTAACACGGATAGAAACAAACTGATCAGAACTAGAAACCTTATGAACAATAACATCCTGAGTCCAAAATAACCAAATGCGTCCCCGATCATTAGTATTGGATAAACAGGAATCCATACGAAGCTTAAACCTGTATCTCTCGATTTTATCACTGCTAAGTTTGGTTCAATAATTGCAACAAACTTCAACTTGAACTTCCGGATAAGCTGCTTTAACCTGTTAACAGACTGGGAATTACCAATCCCCCTGATATTCCAAATTAGGCTCATCATAAAAAACTAATTAGGGTTATTGACAGAGGCACTCCTGCGCAGAGAAGATCTTGTTTTTATACCATCATTCTTCTTGACATCCATATTATCCGGACCAACAAAGTTTAAATGGACCGACGTGGAATCAGCATCAGATAGAACTGGATTGGCACCTGGAAGGGAGACGACCTGGTACACAGTTGCACTAGAACCAGGAGGTGGCTCATGGATAGCTTCTGTGGTACTGGTAGAAGGAACATCCTTTGGGCTGGTCCCAATTTCACACAGAGAAGTTCCCGTATCATATTGGATAGGGTGCACTATAATATCAGTAGATGTAGTGGCAATGTTAACAGGAGGTCTGGAGTCCAATAAATTTACCTCACCAGGAACGTCTATTGGCTGCACAAGGTGTGTATCATTAATATCATGCATCGCATTAGCTTCCATGGTATTAGGAACGTGAGCAACAGCAATTTGAGGTTCAAGAGAAGGAATATTTGTAGCTCTATCCAATGATTCAGATTCAACAATGAGATTTAAGTTATCACGATCAACATCTCCTTTTTCAGAAACACTCGGCGCCAAACTTTTTTGGCAGGTGGAGGAGCAATCTGATCCTGGTTACCCTCAAGAACAAGGCTGGAGCTGGGATTCGCTTTCTTGCAATGAGTAACGATATGTCCAAGACGCTTACATGATTGACAAAAGGACGGAGGATTCAGATATGTTACCATTTGCCACATACCACCTGCACCAATACCAATCCAGACACGATCAGGGGGCACTTGAGATATATCTAGTTGAACACATACCCTGGCAGCATGCGCACGAGACAACTGATAGTATCTCTATCTACCTGCAGAACTTGGCCAACACAACCAGCAATAGACCGGAGCATGGGTTCATTATAAAAGTTAGCTGGCAGGCCTGGCAACTCCAGCCAAATCGGGACAATAGGAGAATCCTCATCTGGTGAAAAGTCTATCGACCATTGAAAGAACCTGAACAATCTTCCCTTCACAAAACAGAGAATCTTTTAACAAAACCTGGAGATAATCGTTCTTGTCTTGAAACCGAATTAGGAGATGTCGCCCATCCATAGCACTAATAACGAAATCTTTCACAAACTTGAATCGTTGAGAAAGGTGCATACGAATGTCCTGGAAAGGAGGTCTGCCGAGCGGCGTACGGGCGATAATAGCAAAGATGAAAGGCGAACAAGAAATCCGTACCTCTTCGTGGGAGAAGAATACCGCAGGCTCTCCAGAATCGGTGCTAGCAGGAGCGTGAACCTTCAAGGGAAGCACAAGGGGAGTGACTGATTCCATAAGGATCTGTGCAAACGACTTCGGAGGAATAGTGCCTTCACGTCCCCATGCATTGGGAGGTTCATTTATGGCTTGCATGCATGGGCTCGATGATGGGACGGACGTAGTGCAAGGCCGGATCGGAGGCGGAGCAGCAGAACCACGGTTCCCCTCCTGGGAATGTAGAACCGGAAAGTGGGAAGGCGCAAGTGGAGAGGAACGAAGGGCCCCCTCGGAACCGGCCATGGCACCGGCCATGGGGCGACGCCTAGGCCAGGGCGCCGGCGGTGGCTAACCCTAGCAGAGCAGAGCGAAAACCCCAATGGCAGGAAATGTAATTTTTTGAACTGCGGCGATTTTAGGTTGTGAATCAGTCTTTCTAAGGTAAATCAAGCTTGTTTATTCTAAAAATACGATCTCATTTTTTTGGACCAGGAAAAATACGTACGATCTCGTTACTAGGGGAAATAATGGCCTACATAATTAAAATGAGGAGTGTGGCTCATCCCGTACAGGAGAATCTAGGGCTGCAATCGGGTTGGGTTCGGAACCGGAAACACAGATTTTGATTCCGATTTTGATAACTAAAATAGTTCAAATTCCGATAGAATCGGAATGATTAATTCTAATTCTATTCTGATTCCGATAACATTATCGGAACTGAAATTTCGATAAGTTAAGGTGCTTACCATGGTATTATCTTTTGAGTTTATGAATAATTTATCAGACTAATTTCAATTCTGATTCTGATAGTTTATTGGAATATCTGATACTGATTCCGATAAGCTATCGGTATCATTTTTCAATTCAGAAACTAATATTTTTTTTTTGAAATCAGGTCAGAATATCGAGTTTCGTTTGCAGCCCTAGAAGAAGCTTTACAATTGTTCAATACAAAAAAATGGACCATCCTAACCAGCCCATACGTGGAAAGAGGGCCACGTGGACTTTGGAATTAGAAAATTGAAGGGGTTATTTGTGGTATTTTTGGAAGTCCACACCAACTAATCTTAAACTTATCATCATCTCTACCATTATCAAAGTCATATAAATGAGAGATAAATGTAGATAAGAAGATTATAGGGGGTTGGGATTATGACTAATTAAGAGGGATAAGTTATATACCCAGTATAGTTGTCTCGGTATATCTTATCTAGTGAGGTGGTATGTGTTGGCCGACTACAATGATGAGGTTGAGAGTTCGACCGACCTAAAATGAGATTTGGTTAACTTGAGACTTCAGTTGGCCAAAGTTGTTGCCGACCGAGAGAAGGACTTAGCTAACCGAGGTGGAGGCTGGCCAAGATAATTCGACCGACCTAGAGTTTGGGCTGGTCGAGGTCTATAATAGCCAAAAAGAGGGATTCAGGTGCTATCATGCCTCCGGCCAAATATGTGCCACATGTCCCCCACTCTTACATGTGCCCCTTGGTTCTCTTTTGAAGGCAAGGGTGAGGGAAAATATGGTATTCAATAGGGGAATTAACCTTGCCTTTTCCTCTTCTTTGCCTTCTCCGCCAAGGGGTGATCCTAGGCCTAGCTCATTAAGGTGATAGTTTCGGATCAAAGACCTATCATCTAGTTAGCAAAGTGCCCACTAGTTTATTTAACATTTAATGCTTGGAGTAGTCAAATATTTTTAGTTTTCGTCTGTTCAAAAGTATATTCTTTTTTTTTTTCCAGAAAGTGGAGGTTGGTTGAGACGATGGTTTGGTTGGCCTGGAGCTTGAAGGAAGGGTCTAACCAACCCAGAGCTCTCGTTGGTCGAGGTGGAGGTTTAGTTGAGATGGTTCAGTAAACCTAGAGCTTGGCCGAGCTACCTGGGACTTAGTTGGTGGAGCACTGTCAAGCCGACCTGAGGCCGCCGAGATGGTGGAGTTTGGTTCAGCCTACCTAAGACTTAGACAGTAGAGCACTGTCCAGCCGACCGAAGACTGTAAGGAATCATTCAAAATGCAGTGGAAACGCGATTCCCTCCATTTAATATCGTTGTCGTGGTCGGAATCGAATAGAAACTGAAAACCCGCATGGGAAGATCCGATCTTTACCTTTACGGGGTTGCGAAACTCCCGAATCCGGGAAGGTGGTAGCACTGGAGGCGCTGGTGCTTCAAGCCGTTCAGGTGTCCGGCCTCTAGACGTATCCACGCGAGCTCCGGATGCAGACGGGGTCTCCTCGGTCTCCATGCGTCTCCCGAATCTCAGCTGCACCATGTGCCAGAGAGAGAAGAGGTGGGGGCACCCTGGGAGAGAGAGAAGAAGGGGGCGGCCAAGAGAGAAGACCTGTAGCCTGGACCAGGGTTTGACTCTCCACATATATTTATAGACACTGTAGTTTTTCACAAAAACCCAGTTATTCTATAACGACCATCCTACCCAGTCTGCTCGGAACTCTATTGTGTGTGACCCTCTAGGCCCAAGTGCTAGTCCAGTTTTCAGCCCATTAAGTCCAATAACTCTTTATTGACTTACTGCAATTAATTAACATCTCATATTAATTAATTACACAATCAATTATCGTCTCACGATAATTGACCGGGCTTCCAATCAAGTTGGGTGCCAAGCAACACCACTTGATCCTGGAAAGCATTGGGGTTCAGCAACCCAATCAAGGAACCCTTTTTGTCAACAGATACCACGTGACTATAATCCCTCGCTCGTACAATACTCCCGAGCGCACTTAGGGTATGGTCAACTGTCAAACCCTAATATGTGCACTCACTTGGTTTAGATGCCGCATAGCAATATCAGAAAACTCCTTTTCTGATAAGTAGTCTTGCCCTGGTCAGGGACTATCAGGCATCTTTCCCTAGAGCATTCACTCTCTTATTACCGAGAGCGAGCGATCCCATATTGACCACACAATCACCTTCGAAGGTATTCCACTAGATCTGAACGCTTAACTGATTAAGACCTCATGGCTAGAGATCTATAAGTTAAGGTCAAAACCTAGAAGTCCACCGACAAGGTGTCCTTGGTGTCTCAGGTCTAAGGACCAATCACGCCACTGTGACAATGAATCTAGCTGGTTGACAGTTAGGTAATATTACCATCCAGCGATTCATTACGGATCAGTTCAGTGAACTCATTCTCCAATGAGCACCTACAGATTCACCTTAGTGTCTCCACACAAGTGACTATGAGACCAGTCACCCTCATCATATGAGCAAGTGCAACTTGTACTAGTCTAACTGGATATTCGATGTCCTTCTCGAATATCCTCCGACTAGGAACAATTAAGAATATACATTTAAAGGATATTAATCCCATTGTTATGATCTCATCATAATTAATATCTATTGCGCATATTCATGGACTTCATAATGAAACGATAAACGAATTACACATAATGAATATAAAAGCCTTATTATTATTATTAAAGAACAAGAATGTACAAGTTATGATTGGTTTGAGGACACACATAACTAACAATCTCCCACTTGGACTAAAGCCAATCACCTTTATGTCTTAAACCCATAGACTCAAGGTGGCGCTCAAACACAATTTGAGTCAAAGGCTTCGTCAGTGGATCTGCAATGTTGTCGACTGAAGGAACTCTTTCCACCAGTACATCTCCTCTAGTGATAATCTCCCTGATCAAGTGAAATCGCCTCAGAATGTGCTTTGACTTCTGATGAGACCGCTGCTCTTTCGCTTACGCAATAGCCCCATTGTTGTCACACAGCAATGGGATCGGATCAGAGTCACCTGGCACCACACCAAGGTCGGTGATGAACTTTTTCATCCACACTGCCTCCTTGGCGGCTTCAGCTACAGTAATGTACTTAGCTTCTGTCGTCGAGTCTGCAATGGTTTCTTGCTTGGAACTCTTCCAGCTCACTGCACCTCTGTTTAAGGTGAACACAAACCCAGATGTAGACTTGCTATCATCTGGATCTGACTGGAAACTCGAGTCAGTATATGCCCGAAGTTTTAAGTCCCCTCCTCCATAAACCAGAAATATATCCTTAGTCCTTCTCAAGTACTTAAGGATACATTTCACTGCCATCCAGTGTGTTTCACTTGGATTTGCCTGATATCTGCTCGTAACACTTAGAGCAAATGCCACATCAGGCCTTGTACATAGCATGGCATACATGATAGACCCTATAGCCGAGGCATAGGGGACTCTATCCATGACTGGCCTCTCTTTAGGAGTCTTAGGAGACTGTTCCTTAGAGAGATTAATTCTATGTCTCATTGGTATGAGACCTCTCTTGGAATTTTTCATGCCAAACCTTTTGACAATGGTATCTATGTACATGGATTAGGTCAAGCCAAGCATCCTCTTGGATCTATCTCTATAGATACGTATTCCCAATACGTAGGATGCTTCTCCCAAATCCTTCATGGAGAAGTTCTTTGACAACCATACCTTTACTGATGATAACATCCCTACATCATTCCCAATGAGCAAGATGTCATCAATGTAAAGTACGAGAAAAGTGATAGCACTCCCAGTGATTTTCTTATACACACATGGTTCATCTTCATTCTTAATGAAGTCATAAGATTTGATAGCCTCGTCAAACCTTATGTTCCAACTACGAGAAGCTTGCTTCAATCCATAGATAGACCTTTGAAGCTTGCATAATTTATCTGGATGCTCTTTGGATGTAAAACCCTCAGGCTGTATCATATACACTTCTTCCTCAATGTTTCCATTGAGGAAAGTAGTTTTTACATCCATTTTCCAGATCTCGTAATCAAAGTATGCAGCAATGGCGAGAAGAATTCTGATCGACTTTATCATAGCAACTGGTGAGAAAGTTTCATCATAGTCAATTCCTTGCCTTTGACGATACCCCTTGGCCACCAGCCTTGCCTTATAAGTGTCGATCTGTCCATCTGCACCGATCTTTCTCTTAAAGATCCACTTGCACCCAATAGGTACAATACCTTCAGGCAAGTCTACCAAGTTCCAAACTTGGTTGGTGTACATGGACTGCATCTCAGAATTCATGGCATCTCGCCATTTCCCTGACTGAGGACTATCAATAGCCTCTTGGTAGGTCTTTGGATCATCATCCTCATTATAAGACATGTCTTCACTGATATGTCAACATATCTTTCAGGCTGTCTAGGTACTCTACCAGACCTACGCTGAACGTGTGTATATTCCTGAACAGGTTCCGGAACTGATGTTTCATCTGGTGAACTTTGCACAGTTTGCGGATCTAGAACTTCTTCTAGATCTACCTTACTCCCACTGTCCTCCTGGGTAAGGTACTCCTCTTCCAAGAAGATAGCTCTCCTGGCGACAAACACTCTTTGTTCACCAGGATGGTAAAAGTAGTACCCAAATGTTTCTTTTGGGTATCCAACAAACCTGCACTTATCGGTTCTGGATTCCAGTTTATCTGGGTCATGTCTCTTCACGTGGGCAGGACAGCCCCAGACTTTAACATGTTTAAAATCAGGCTTTTCTACCCTTCCATATCTCATATGGAGTAGAAGACACAGATTTACTGGGAACCCTATTCAGTAGATATGCCACTGACTCTAGCGCATACCCCCATAAGGAAACTGATAACTGCGAATGGCTAATCATAGATCGTACCATGTCCAACAAGGTGCGATTCCTCCTTTTCGATACAACATTCACCTGTGGTGTATAGGGAGGAGTCCATTGAGAAAGGATACCATTGTCCTTTAAGAATTGTGTGAACTCAGTACTCAAGTATTCACCTCCTCGGTCTGACCGTAGGATTTTAATGCTTTTTCCAGTTTGTTTCTCAACTTCATTCTTAAATTCTTGGAACTTCCTAAAAGTTTCAGATTTGTACTTTATTAAGTAAACAAATCTGAACCTTGAGTAGTCATCCGTGAATGTAATGAAGTATGAGTAGCCACCCTTGGCTTGGGTAGACATTGGACCACATACACCCGAGTGTATTAGTTCCAATATGTCCTTGGCCCTATCTTCATGTCCACTAAATGGAGATTTGGTCAACTTACCCATTAAATAGGATTCGCAAGTTGCATATGATTCATAATCAAATGGATCCAAGTATCCATTCTTATGCAACTTTTGAAGCCTATTCTTGCCAATGTGACCAAGCCTACAATGCCACAAGTAGGCAGTGTTCACACTATTCTTACTTCTATTAGAAGAAACATCAACATGGAGATTTGCATAAGAAACATCAAGTAGATACAAACCATTTACCAAATTTGCTAAAGCAACTAGTTTATTTCTCAAATAAACTAAACAACTATTGTTCTCAATGGTAAACTTGTATCCAATTATGTCTAAACAAGAAACCGAAATAATGTTCTTAATAATGCTAGGCACAAAGTAGCAATCATCTAATGAAAGTAAATCTCCTGAGGGTAACTTGAGCTTCACTGTCCCCACAGTATGTGCAGCAACACTTGCGCCATTTCCAAGCCTCAAGTTCACCTCGCCCTTGCTCAGCTTCTTTCTACTTGTCAACACCTGCATATCATTGCAGACATGAGAAGCACATCCAGTGTCTAAAACCCAAGATGTGGAATCTCTAAGAGACAAGTGAAGATCTATCATATAGATACCTGAAGCTTTGCCAAGCTTCTGCTTCTCCTAAGCCTTCATTGCAAGGTAGTCCTTGCAATTTCTTTTCCAGTGTCCCTTTTTCTTGCAGTGGAAGCACTCGCCCTTTTCTTCTCCTTTACTTATGTCCTTCTTTTGTTTTTTCTTGGACTGCTTCTTTGCATTGCCTTTCTTAAAGGCTTGCACTGCTCTCCTCTTCTTGTTGGACTTTCCAACCATGAGAATAGTGGGCTTTTCCTTCTTAAGGTTGCCCTCAGCAGTCTTCAACATGTTTAGTATCTCAGCTAAACTCACCTTTCAGGACATAGGCAATGTGCTCAAACCTGAGGACAATCTTCAGGTTCCTGAGCCAATCCGAGTAGCTCGGGCCTGTCAATTTATTGGCATCCAGTATGCCTCAGAGCGGGTTACTCGACGACAGTTTTGCCTATAAAGGAAATGTAAACACAACTAGCAGATGTTCATAATAATAATTAAATCTAGATTAGGACTTTAATCAAGATTAGCTCCCACTATTTTCCGACAGACTGTATAACCCTCAGATATACAGAATGGGAGACGCCGACGGTCTCCTAGTGGGGATCGGAATCTCACAGACTCATAGCATGATCTTGTGGATAGCACAACAAACCATACTATGATCTAAAAGCGGTCAACTCTTAACACTTGCAACTCTTGCAATATCCGATCTTATTTCGGCCCCTGAACTTTAATGACCTTGTGGATAGCACAACAAGCCATTAAATTCAGTCTAAGCAATACCATCATTACGTAACGAGCATAGATTCGGATGTAGCCCTTGTGGAAAGCACAACAAAGCTACACTGTTCCTCTACCCCGTTTAAGGCATCACCATGTCATAGTTTTAGTCTGTCATCAGATTTGGCAAGCCTTGTGGATAGCACAACAAACTTGACCGATGTAATGGCAATCCTAAAACTATAATGATGGAGGGCCACGTAATTCATTCTAAATGATTACGTTACGGCTTAAAGTTTGAATGAGGAGGGATTTTAACATATTTTATCTTGGTTCTCTATATCTGCGTGCTATTGATATATAGAATTTGGAATATCATATATGTGGTGGCCAAATCTGGCCACCTAGGCCCATGATGGCCCGTTACGGCCCTCTCATGTCCTGTCAACGGACGTGGCCCCATTTCAAGGTGCCACGCCCTCATCAGGGCAGTTCAGAGGGCTCCAAGGCGTAACCCCCATGATCGGGCTTCGCCAAGCTCCGCAGCAGCATACTTCCGAACAGGTCACCGGACCTTTTGCACCGAATAACTGCAGATGCTACCGATCAGCACGTTCGCTCCCCATGTGGGTCACCTGCTCGGTAATCTTGTCCAGAGGTTGCCGAACAGCTCTTCGTGTCCTCACGACGGTTATAACCGCCCCAGGCCACGCGCCCCATCATCAAGAGGCGCGTTAACTGCCTGGCATCCCAATGGACATCTGAGCGCCTAACTCCTCCCGTTATGCGCGCCCGTCAAGACGCCTTTCCAGGCACGATCTATCAACGTTATGAACGTTCGCCTTAGCACCTACGCCTATAAGAGTACAGGTACAGGACCATGCACTGGTATGCTCTCTCTCACGCGAACACACCCCTACACTCAAAAACCCCCTGCCTTGCAAGCCTCATACTGACTTAGGCATCGGAGGGTTTTCCCCGGTCTTCACCGGGCCCCCTGATCTTTTCTGGTGATTGCAGGATCCTTCATCCGCTACCGGCGACCGTCATCTCCCTTACACAAGTGTTAGGCCTGATCCGCTTCGGCCCAAACAAGGAAAAGGCCTCCACACTTTTGGCGCCGTCTGTGGGAAGGACGTAGCTATGGCTCGCGGACGACCACCAGCCCCGACGGTTCCCCTGCCACGAGAACGGCAGGCGGAGTCGTCGCATCGGCATTCTCGCGTCCTCCCGGTGCCTTAGGAACAGCAGGCGGACTCACCACGCCGGTCACACCGAGCCCCGTCCGAGGAGCGGGCACCGGAGCACCGCGGGCGCTCGCCCCGCCGCTCTGTTGTCTCCCCCCGTCCGTCGCGATCGGTTGTGGGAGCCAACTCCCACGAGTCCGGTCGAGGGGGCCCCGCCAATTCCAAACAGGAGCTTGCCAGGTGCCTGCGACGAGTGGTTGACCGCGAACGCCGCGTGGACGCAATGGTTCAGCGGGCGGAAGAAAAAGCTCCGGCAGATGATGACCTGGACTTCCGCTCCCCTTTTAGCAGGGATATCATGGAAGCTCGGGTCTCTCCCAAGCTCCCTCTGCCCACCATCGCGCCCTATGACGGCACCACCGATCCGGCCAACCACATCCACGGCTTTGAGTCGCACATGGTGTTCCACGGAGCATCAGATGCGGCCAAGTGCAGGGCCTTCCCTGCAACCCTCAAGGAGACTGCCAGAGCCTGGTTCGAGACCCTTCCGGCGGGCTCCATCTCCTCCTTCCGCCAACTGAAGAAGTCCTTTCAGGACAACTTCCTTGGTGGAAGGTCACAGCCGCAAACGGCGGCTTCCCTCCTGGCCGTACGCCAGAAGAAGGGCGAGGTGCTCTGGGACTTTGTCAAAAGGTTCCGAACAGAAGCGCTTCGCATCTCAGGATTTTTATCCTGGTTCGGAACTCCTCTCCACAGGAGACCTACGTTCAGTCCCTGAGTAGTATCTCAGGATTTCATTATCAAGGGTACTATCTCCCTCACGGATCCTTACACCCAGCCTCAACTGGTCTTCCTTCAACCTGAAGGGAAAACAACCACCCTAGAAACCACCAGGTCTTCCTTCAACCTGAAGGGAAAACAACCACCCTGGAAACCACCAGGTCTTCCTTCACCCAGAAGGGAAAACAATCACCCTGGAAACCACCAGGTCTTCCTTCACCCAGAAGGGAATACAACCAATAAAAGAAGTATAAGAACAAGCTTCAGGAACTAGCTTAAACAGCTACAATCTGAAGCAAACAAGCCTCGAGAGAGAAGGAATTTTAACACTGGTTTCTCTCCAAAGACTACACTGGCTCTCACAGGAATTTCTTCAAGAACATTGAGAGCTAAAGAGCTAAGATGGATTGGAATGGAATGCTTCGCTCTTGTTTGAATCACTGAAGACTTGAAGGATTGGCGATGCTTTCTTTCAGAATGATATTACTTCGAAAAGTTCCTTCTTCTCAGTCTTGAGTCTTGTATTTAAGCTTCTGCTTGAAATTTGAACGTTAAAGATCCGTTGTCTCTTGTCCCGGTGTACGTTAGACTGGTCTGCAAGGAAGCTTCTGATCTTCAGTCTTTTATCCTTTAGTACACGCCAGAGAAACATTTTAATATCTTTTATCTTGTGTCCAACGTTGTACAGATAGATCTTGTCAGGTATCTGCAAGCACGTCAACAATAAATAGGAGACAGCTAGGCTGTCGTCGATTGTTAGTTGCAGTTTGAACAGATATTGCAATATATAGCAAAGCTCCTTTTTGTCTAAAAAAGGACGTAGACAGAGTAGTATAAAAGTGGAAGATATTTTCTGCATGCATGAGAGATACGTTCAGAGAGCATTGAATGTGTAGCAGTCAAACAGACGAGATACGACTTTGACTATTCAACGTATATTAAGGAGTATTATACTGATATATCAAATGAAATCGATATGAACAAGCCCGATGCCTTTATGACTTATGAAATCGTTATGACAACACAGAAATCGTTGTGAGTAATACAGAAGTCGTTATGAGTGTTACAGACATCGATGTGATTACTTATCAAATCGTTTCTGATAAGCAAGTCGTTATAATCATCAAAGAAATCGATATGAAACTCTTAACAAATCGTTGTACCAAGCAAATCGTTCTGAGTTCTAAAGAAATCGTTTCGACAAGCAAATCATTACGAGGTCTAAAGAAATCGTTACGAGAACTGAAGAAGTTGTTACGGCTAGAGAGTCGTTGTGAATTCCAAAGAAATCGTTATGAGAACTTAAGAAATCGTTACGGCTAGAAAGTCGTTGTGAATTCCAAAGAAATCATTACGATAACTAAAGAAATCGTTACGGCTAGAAAGTCGTTGTGACTTCTAAAGAAATCGTTACGAGAACTAAAGAAATCGTTACGGCTAGAAAGTCGTTGTGACTTCTAAAGAAATCGTTACGAGAACTAAAAAAATCGTTACGGCTAGAAAGTCGTTGTGACTTCTAAAGAAATCGTTACGAGAACTAAAGAAATCGTTACAGCTAGAAAGTCGTTGTGACTTCTAAAGAAATCGTTACGAGAACTAAAGAAATCGTTACGACAGACAAGTCGTTACGCTTTCAGAAGAAATCGTTGTGATGTCTTATAAAATCGTTATGAGATCTTTAAGAAATCGTTACAGTATCGATTTGTTTTGAAACATCACGACTTTTCGGTCAGAAAGGAAATCGATCATAATACTTGTGAAATTGTTATGATGACTATTGAAATGAACTTATAAAGGAATCGTTCTGATTATCAATAGAAGTCGTTATGAAGTGTGAAGTATGAAGAAGTCGATGTAATGACTTGGAAAGATTATGAAGTGAGAGTCTTACTTGATTGTCTTGAACTTTTATTTCCTGTCCTCAAGGCTCAAGTAATTCATTAGTAATGTTTTGTTAATCATCAAAATTAATATATAAGTAAGTGAATGAATTTATATGGAGAGAGTTTGGTCATCAATCTCCCCCTTTTTGATGATGACAAAATATACTAAATAACATAATGAAAACAACATGTTTTTCAGAGTGGCATTAGTTTTCTCCCCCTTTTTGTCAATAAGCAAAAAGATAGTCTATGAGACAAAGAAGAGAGAAGGCTTTGTATTAATTAGGAGTAAGATAATACAAAGGAGACAAGAGGGAGGCATGCTGGGAAATAACAGTCCATGCCTTGATCTCTATGTCTTCAAAAGTCTGGCGGAAAACACCAGGAACAACTGAGAAGGAAGAACCCATGGCTGGAGAGATCCTCTGAATGTAAAGCTGCCGCTGTTCTTCCAGGAATTCTTCATACTGATCTTTGTCCAGGATGAATCGGAAGTAGGTGCTCTTTCCAAAGCTGGCACGATGGAGAAATCTATCCAGAGAGATTGGATAGAAAAGCTTCTGATCAAGCAGGTCCTGCTTCAGAGCATAGAAGGCAGTATATCTGGCTGCCCACTGAACATAGATCTCTTGAATGGGATTTATGGAGTTGAGATCCATGAAGGCTTCGGCTGATAGAATGGGTTTAGCTTGACGGACCAAGGAACTGTTGATGGCTTGCAACTGAAGATGGGGTTCCTTGTATAGAGTTTCCCATATGGTGGGAGAAAGCCTCTCACACTCAGAGATGAGTGGAGCCAAAACTTGAGAGGAAATGCGGCCAGAGTGGTATTCTCTGAAGATAAACCGCAAAAAGGAAGGCATTCTACCCTGCTTAGCTGACATTCTGCCCATCTGCTTAGCAAACATATCAAAGGCATGGGAGCCTGCATCTGAGTCAAACACTAAAGAGTGTAGCTTCGGCAGAAGAACTGGAGAGTCAACTTTCAGAACGGAAAAATCCACTGAGAGGGGAAGATTTATTGGTTGTTCTGATCTCAGCATCACTATGGCTGAATGAAACTGGTAGAACTGGACTTCAGGCAGCTTATTCAAGTAGCAGAAATCACTGTACAGCTGGAAGTTCTTGGCAATTCTGATCTCTTTCAGAATGAAGGGTCCCCAAGAGTTCTTATGTTGAAGAGTAAACCACTCAGAAAGAGTGAGTGGGTGAGCTCGATGGGTAAGGGATTCTGCCCTGGCAGTCAAGTATTTGGTGTACTGAGCCTTGTTGCCCTTGACATTGGCCCACTGATCTTCAGTCTTGAACTCAGTGCCCTCAAAGATTTTGGATTTTTGAGGGTGGGACAGCTGGGTAAAAGGAAGAACAGTGTTTAGATGCTCAGAGAGGTTGAGGAAAGGAATACCATAGACAGTGGAGAGAATGCACTTTTGAAGGTATTCCCTATAGATAGGTCTTCTCTGAGGTTCGAGGGTAAGAGAGTACCAAAGAGGAGGAAATAATGGTGAGGAGGAGATGCTGACAGAGGAGGAATGTTTCCTCTTTTTCTTGGCAGGACTGGGAGGATCAGTCCTGTGGATATGAGTGGCAGTGGAGAGAATGGTGACGAGGGTATTTCTCTCAAGGTCATCCGGAATATTAGTGTCAAAGACACCAAGAAGTGGAGGTTTTTCCGAATGGAGGGTGACAGAGGAAGGAGGAGTAGGAGGATAGAAGAGATGTTTGGGATTGAAGGATGTAGATGGGTGAACGGGAGTGGTTTGGGTGAGAGGAGAAGAGGGTGAGAATGATGATGGAGCTGAGGTGTGAGAAGGAGTGGGAGAGAAAGAAGGTTGAGATGAAATGAGAGAGGAAGATGGTTGGGTGCGAGGCATAGGATGTTTTACAGTTGGTGGTGCTGGAGGGGCTGTAGAAGGAGATGTGGGTGAGGACAGGGTTGGAGTTGCAAGAGTAGAAGTGTCAGGGGCCTTAGTAGCTTCAATGGGCTCTTTCCCTTTTGCATGACCCTCTCTGACAACTGCAGACGGCCCAGATGGCCCTGATGCTGGCACTGATGGCCCTGATGCTTGAGCTGAAGGCCCTGCTGGCCGAGACTCTTGAGCTGGAGGCCCTGGTGGCCGAGGAACAGCTGCTGATCTGCTCTGAGTAGTTGCAGGAGAAACTTCACTTGACTTTGAAAGAGTTGCAATCATGGACTTCATATCAGACATTTCCTTATTGAACCACTTCATTGCATTTCGGACTGAAGATAGCTCAGAAGTGGTCGAAGCTTGACTAGCAAGTATCCCTTGCACACTGGTCTGAACTGATGATAAAATATCTCCTTGAGCCTTCAACAATTCCATAACTGGTTTCAGATTTACTTTTCTGTGGCTCTTTCTTGGCCTTCTGTGAACCACTCTCTTTGTTTGCTCTGCTGAGTGACAGGCTCCTCAATATTAACATGGCTTGAACTTGGGCCTTCACTTACAGGAACGCTGGCAGGAGGTTGAATTTCCTGAGATGGTGCATCTGCCTCAGGAGCATTCTCTATCAATGGTTCCTCAATGCCAACTTGCTCCCCCTGAATAGGAGCATTGAGATCAACATTTTCTTGCTCCCCCTGGGCAGGAGCTTCCTCCAAAACAATCTGCTGAATGTGACCTTCTGCCGCGGATTCTGACAACTCAGGCTCTTTAGCACTTTGCTCCCCTTGGCTAGGAGCTACTTCCACAAACACTTCTTGTTGAGTGGCTGCTTGCACCTCAACATTAACAACTGATTCAGTCAAAATTTCTGTATGGCCTGGTGCCATAGCTTCTTCTTCATCAAGTCCACCTGCTTTTGAAGCAACTGAGGAGGAGGGAAGGGAATCTAAAACCTCTCTTAAAATAGAGGCAACAATGGAGGTGGGCAAAGGATCTGCCACACCTGCTGCAGCTTCTTCCATTTGAATTTCTGGAGGATGAGATTCAACCTCCAAGAGGGGTGAACTGGAAATCTCTGCTTGATCTGCCACTGCTGGATCTGCTGCTGCTTGCTCTACTGCTGCTGATCTGACCTCTAACTCTGCTGGAGGATCTGCTGCTTCTTCTTGAATTTCTGGAACATCGCCGATAATGGCTTCTCCCTCTGCCACAGAGGTCTTGGTCCATATCCCATTCTGCACTGAAAAGCCACTTTTCTTTAAATTCCTGGACCTTATAGACTGGCCCATCTTTTCCACAACTGCTCCAGATACATCAACTCCAAAATGCTTGAAAATCTTGGTTAGGAGATGAGCGTAGGGCAAGGATACATTCAATTTGCTCTTTGTATCCCAGATTTGAGCACTAGCAAACTTCATTCTCTCCAACATGACTGCGGCCAGGTTAATTTCCTTATTCTGGATTACCCAGAACATCATATCTGAATCTGCCCTAGTGCAAGATGAGAAAGTAGCACTCCGCGGAACCATAATTTGGCAGATAATGAAATGGAGTAGACGGTTGAATGCAGACATTTGATTGATATCTAATTTTCCGTCTTTCAGCCTGAAACCTGGACCTATAATGCCAAGACCCTTTGCTTCATCGTTCACGGAGTGAACCCCACTATGTCCAGATGTCTTCACTCCAAACAACGTGTGCAATAACTCATGGTCTACCTTGATTTGGATACCCTTTACTGAGGAGACAAGGGACCCATCTGCCTCTGACTTCAAACACACGAAAAATGCTTTCACCAGGTCCGGATAGCTTACCTCGGTGAAAGTAGCAACATCCATCCACTGCATCCTTCTCAAGGCTTCTACTACGCTCCCCATGCCATTCTTCTCTAGATTCTGAACATCCACTGCCTTGTTTCCGCAAATCTTCGTCTTGACGAAGGTAAACCTTTCCTGCTCCTTTAGGGACAAAAACTCAGCACTGTAGCCCCCTACACTTCCGGAGATCATCGGAGCGGCCATGGGTAGAGAGAGAAGAAAACGGTTCTGGAGAAGGGAGATGATGGAAGAGATGGAAGCCCTCTAGGGATTCTTCGCGGGAAGAAGAGAAAGCTTCAAATCTTGCAGAGAGTCGATGCTGGGGCATCGGCTTTGGGCGAACAGATAAAGAGAAAGGGTGGTGGAAGATGAGTCGTTCCCAGAACGATTTGACTAATTAAGAAATACTTTATCGAAAAATGAAGCGCCAAAAGGCGGTAATGGCAGAAAGCGACAAAAGGATTTGACGAGTCAAACTGATTTCAACACAGCAGCGGTCAAAGAATGTAGATAAACTGAGATTTGCTTATTTTTAAGGAGAGAGAAAATTTCGTTTTAATCTGCAAGTTTTTATGTGCCAATTTAAATACAGAAATCTTTTCACAAATTGCACATCCCTAATTCCCTTCTAAGAGATGTAAATCTCTCTTCAGGTAGGGCTTTTGTGAAGATGTCTGCCAGTTGACTATTTGTATCTATAAAAGAAATATCTAAATTTCCATTAGCTACATGATCTCGAATGAAATGATATCTAACCTCAATGTGTTTAGTCCTTGAGTGTTGCACTGGATTCTTGGTGAGGTTGATGGCACTTGTATTATCACACAATAGTGGAATTGACTTGATATGAATGCCGAAATCCTCAAGTTGTTGCTTTATCCATAGGAGTTGTGTACAACAACTTCCAGCAGCAACATATTCTGCCTCAGCTGTTGATAGAGCTACTGAGTTTTGTTTCTTGGATGACCAAGATATCAGACATCCTGCAAGAAACTGACAACAACCACTGGTGCTCTTTCTATCTACTTTGCATCCAGCATAATCAGCATCAGAATATCCTACTAAATTTATTTCACAAGACTTTGGATACCAAAGACCTAAATCATGAGTTCTAGCTAAATATCTGAATATTCTTTTTACAGAAATTAAATGAGACTCTCTAGGGTCTGCTTGATATCTAGCACACATGCATACACTGAATAAAATGTCTGGTCTACTTGCTGTTAAGTAAAGTAATGACCCTATCATGCCTCTATAGTTCTTTTGATCTACCTTTTTACCATGTTGATCACTGTCCATTCTAGTTGATGTGCTCATTGGCGTTGACAGTGGCTTTGCACCTTCAAAACCAAATTTCTTTAATAGCTCTTTAGTGTACTTGGCTTGACAGATGTGGGTGCCTTCCTTTCCTTGCTTGATTTGTAATCCAAGGAAGTAGTTTAGCTCTCCCATCATACTCATTTCAAATTCTCCCTGCATAAGCTTTTCAAAGTACTTGCAAAGAGACTCATCAGTAGATCCAAAAATAATATCATCTACATATATTTGTACAAGAAGTATATGCTTGACTTTAGATTTTATAAATAATGTACTATCCACTTGACCTCTAGTGAAACCATGATCTAATAAGAAAGTACTGAGCCTCTCATACCAGGCTCTAGGTGCTTGCTTTAAACCATATAGAGCCTTATGGAGTTTAAATACATGATTTGGAAATTCGGTGTCATCAAAACCTGGAGGTTGTTCAACATACACTTCCTCTTTGATAAATCCATTTAAAAAGGCTGATTTGACATCCATTTGAAACAATTTTAAATCTAATGCAGATGCATAAGCAAGTAAAATCCTAATAGCCTCAAGTCTAGCCACAGGTGCATAGGTTTCATCGAAATCTATGCCTTCCTCTTGGGAATAGCCTTGAGCTACCAGTCTGGCCTTGTTCCTTAAGATTACTCCAGACTCATCCAGTTTATTTCTGAACACCCACTTGGTGCCAATAACTGAATGATTGGATGGTCTAGGAACAAGTGACCATACTTGGTTTCTCTTGAACTGATTTAGTTCATCTTGCATGGCTATTATCCAAGATTCATCAGTTAAAGCTTCATTGACTGTCTCTATTTGAGAAACAAAGGCTAAATAATCACAAGGGATTACATTACCTCTTGTTCTTACCCCTACAGATGGATCACCAATAATGTTTTCAGGAGGGTG
This sequence comes from Colocasia esculenta, assembly GCA_014218235.1. Lineage (NCBI taxonomy): Eukaryota > Viridiplantae > Streptophyta > Magnoliopsida > Alismatales > Araceae > Colocasia > Colocasia esculenta. The sequence continues at coordinate 20,269,906 of CM024760.1, read as the reverse complement.
ATCTTTCTGATGTCTCCATTCTTTTGGAAGATTTCCATGCTGAATTTTAGTCTGCTACAGTTCTTCCAGAGGTGGATCTTCCTTGTCCTCAATTGAGGTATTCTTTAATTTTTCTGACAAGTCATCTGCATCATCAATGTCACTAATTTCTTCCTTTTTCAAGGAGGGGTTAGATTCATCAAAAATAACATGCACAGATTGTTCAATTAATAATGAGCGTTTATTGAAAACTCTATAACCTTTGGGTTTAGAAGTGTACCCCATAAAGATGCCTTCATCTGATTTGGCATCTAACTTACCAATGTCCCTTTTTCCATTGTTGTGGATGAAACAAGGACATCCAAATATTTTGAAGTGACTGATCTTTGGTTTCTTTCCCTTGTAGAGTTCATAAGCAGTCTTCTTCAGAATTGGCCTGATCATTACCCTATTAATGATATAGCTTGCAGTGTTGATGGCTTCGGCCCAAAAATATCTTGGCAAATCATATTCTGATAACATGGTTCTTGCCATATCCAAAAGAGTTCTGTTTTTCCTCTCAGCAATTCCATTCTGTTGAGGTGTCCTTGGTGCTGAGAAGTTGTGCTCAATCCTTGGTCATTACAGAATTTTGCAAACTTTTCATTCTGAAACTCACCACCATGATCTGATCGGATAGAGATAATGGTGAACTTCTGATCTTTCTGAACTTTCTTGCTGAAGCTGACAAAATTATCAAAGGTGTCATCTTTGTGCTCTAGAAAGGATACCCAAGTAAATCTTGAGTAATCATCAACTATGACAAATCCATAATTCTTTCCTCCGAGACTGGTAGTCCTCATTGGCCCAAATAGATCCATATGAAGTAATTCTAATGGCTTTGAGGTGGTCACTACTGTCTTTGATTTGAAAGAGCTCTTGGTGTGCTTTCCTCTTGCACAAGGTCTGCAGATGCTATCCATTTTCGAGTTGATCTTTGGCAATCCTTCCACTAGTTTTCTCTTTCTGAGCTTGTTCAATCCATCCAAGCTGCAGTGGCCCAGTCTTCTGTGCCACAGCTCTGTTGATTGATCTTTGCTGGCTGCCAAACAGACATCTTGATCCTTGAGTTCCTCGAGATAGAGAACATACAGATTTCTTTCTCTGTAAGCTTCAAATATGACTGCTCCATCTTTTAATATACTGCACTTTGATTCTTGGAACTGAATCTGATGGCCTTTGTCACACAACTGGCTGATGCTTATGAGATTGTGCTTTAATCCTTTGACCAGCATTACATCTTCAATAACTGATTTTCCTTTGATGTTCACGGACCCACTTCCTATCACTGTGCCTTTTCCATTATCCCCATAGGTGACTGTTCCTTTTTCAGCTTGGAGATTTACGAAAAGCTTCTGGTTGCCTGACATGTGCCTTGAGCATCCACTATCCAAATACCATTTGGATGCTCTTGAATTTCCCTGAAATTTAAACATTAAGTTTTAGGTACCCAAGTTCTTTTGGGTCCTGATGGGTCAGTATCATTGTTTTTACTTTTTATTATCCACTTCTTATGTCTTGTTGGGCATGTAGTTAAAATATGTCCTAACCTGTTGCAGTGATCACAGCAGGACAATTTTGTTACCTTTTCTATATACTTGAACTCAGCTTTATATGCTATATTTTGTTCAGGTATAAACTTTGGTGTTGGATATGTTTTAGGGTAGACTATGGTTTCTTCATTATCTGGGGGTGTATATCCTAACCCATTTTTCTTCTTACCTGCTCTTCTAGCACCTTTTAATATTAGAGAGTTTTTACCATTAGTAAATTTCTCTAGTGTGCTTGATAGTTTATTATTTTCTTCATTTAAGTTTTTAACTTCTTTCCTTAATTCATCTGTGCTTTCCTGTTTTTCCAATTTTGTTATTTGTTCATTCTTAGCTTTTAGGTCTTCACATAACAATTTATTTCTTCTTTTAAGTTCAGTTATTTGTTTTTCTAATTCTTCATTTTCTGTTTTTAGATCTGAATTAGTGTTTTCTAAACAGATTACATTTTTCTTACTGACTTTAAGTAATTTGGATACTTCTTTATATTTATCATAAAGTTCATTAAAGGCACTTTCTAAATTATCAGAATCTGAATCGTTACAGGAATCAAAAGAAGAGTCAGAAGTTACCTTTTCTTCGATGTTGGCCATGAGAGCCAGGTTGGCTTCTTCTCCATCACTGCTTGAGCTTGACTCACTGTCTGAGTCACTGCTGTTCTCCCAAGCAGCTGCCATTGCTTTTTCTTGTATCTTCTGAACTTCTTGGAGCTGTCCTTCTTCTTGTGATCATTCTTCTTTAGCATTGGACAATCTGCCTTGATATGTCCAGGCTTCTTGCATTCATAACAGATGGTCTCTCCTTTCTTCATTTCTTTGCCATCTGATCTTTTGGAATCCTTATTTTTCTTAAAGTACCTTCTGCCGGATTGAAACTTTTTCTTCTTGGCCAGGATGCGCTGCAATCTCTTAGAGAGCATTGCTTCTTCATTTTCGCTGTCTACATCACTCCCACTAGAACTTGCCTCTGATGATTCTTCTTCTGCTTTCAAGGCATTGGAGTGCTTCTTTCTGCTAGATGATTCTCCTAGCCTTTCCATGTTGATCTCATGGGCCATGAGCGACCCGATGAGCTTTTCTACTGACATTCTTTTAAGGTCATTTGCTTCTTCAATAACTGTGACCTTTGGTGTCCATGAAGATGGCAAGGATCTGAGAATCTTCCTTACCATATCTGCAATCTCATAGGACTTTCCTAGACTGGCTAAACCATTGGTGATGTCAGTGAATCGACTGAACATCTGGGTGATTGACTCACCTGTCTGCATCTGAAATCTCTCATACTGAGTGACAAGAATGTCGATTCTTGTCTCCTTTACTTTGTCTGTACCTTCATATGTAATCCTCAGCTTTTCCCACATTTCCATGGAGGATTTGCAGGCTGAGACTCTGTTGAACTCCTTCTTGCTTAGAGCACAACATAGAATGCTCTTCGCTTTACAGTTCAAGGAGATTTTCTTTCTGTCTTCGTCTGTCCATTGTGCCTTTTCATTTGTGACGACCAGGTCACCTTCTTCTACTATCGACCAGATTTGATAGTCGTGGCCTTGTAGAAAGTATTCCATCCTGGTCTTCCAATACGGATAATCTTCACCATCGAACAAAGGAGGTCTGTTGACTGACTGACCTTCGAAGTTGCCTTGGGCTGCCATTGATCTTTGCTCTTCAGATCGTTGGATCTTCTTCTTTGTCGAAGAGACTAGCTCTGATACCACTTGTTGCCCAACTAGCTAGCCCAGAGGGGGGGGGGTGAATGGGTTATTAAAAATTTGTTCTTTGATTAATACCTGTTCACTAAAAGAATTACACAACAACTTAAACGAAGGTTAGAGTTAGAGAAAATGAGACAGCAAACACACTAAAAACACAACCACGAGACACAAGGATTTTTATCCTGGTTCGGAACTCCTCTCCACAGGAGACCTACGTCCAGTCCCTGAGCAATATCTCAGGATTTCACTATCAAGGGTACTATCTCCCTCACGGATCCTTACACCCAGCCTCAACTGGTCTTCCTTCAACCTGAAGGGAAAACAACCACCCTGGAAACCACCAGGTCTTCCTTCACCCAGAAGGGAAAACAATCACCCTAGAAACCACCAGGTCTTCCTTCACCCAGAAGGGAATACAACCAATAAAAGAAGTATAAGAACAAGCTTCAGGAACTAGCTTAAACAGCTACAATCTGAAGCAAACAAGCCTCGAGAGAGAAGGAATTTTAACACTGGTTTCTCTCCAAAGACTACACTGGCTCTCACAGGAATTTCTTCAAGAACACTGAGAGCTAAAGAGCTAAGATGGATTGGAATGGAATGCTTCGCTCTTGTTTGAATCACTGAAGACTTGAAAGATTGGCGATGCTTTCTTTCAGAATGATATTACTTCGAAAGTTTTCCTTCTTCTCAGTCTTGAGTCTTGTATTTAAGCTTCTGCTTGAAATTTGAACGTTAAAGATCCGTTGTCTCTTGTCCGGTGTACGTTAGACTGGTCTGCAAGGAAGCTTCTGATCTTCAGTCTTTTATCCTTTAGTACACGCCAGAGAAACATTTTAATATCTTTTATCTTGTGTCCAACGTTGTACAGATAGATCTTGTCAGGTATCTGCAAGCACGTCAACAATAAATAGGAGACAGCTAGGGCTGTCGTCGATTGTTAGTTGCAGTTTGAACAGATATTGCAATATATAGCAAAGCTCCTTTTTGTCTAAAAAAGGACGTAGACAGAGTAGTATAAAAGTGGAAGATATTTTCTGCATGCATGAGAGATACGTTCAGAGAGCATTGAATGTGTAGCAGTCAAACAGACGAGATACGACTTTGACTATTCAACGTATATTAAGGAGTATTATACTGATATATCAAATGAAATCGATATGAACAAGCCCGATGCCTTTTGACTTATGAAATCGTTATGACAACACAGAAATCGTTGTGAGTAATACAGAAGTCGTTATGAGTGTTACAGACATCGATGTGATTACTTATCAAATCGTTTCTGATAAGCAAGTCGTTATAATCATCAAAGAAATCGATATGAAACTCTTAACAAATCGTTGTACCAAGCAAATCGTTCTGAGTTCTAAAGAAATCGTTTCGACAAGCAAATCGTTACGAGTCTAAAGAAATCGTTACGAGAACTGAAGAAGTCGTTACGGCTAGAGAGTCGTTGTGAATTCCAAAGAAATCGTTATGAGAACTTAAGAAATCGTTACGGCTAGAAAGTCGTTGTGAATTCCAAAGAAATCGTTACGAGAACTAAAGAAATCGTTACGGCTAGAAAGTTGTTGTGACTTCTAAAGAAATCGTTACGAGAACTAAAGAAATCGTTACGGCTAGAAAGTCGTTGTGACTTCTAAAGAAATCGTTACGAGAACTAAAAAAATCGTTACGGCTAGAAAGTCGTTGTGACTTCTAAAGAAATCGTTACGAGAACTAAAGAAATCGTTACGACAGACAAGTCGTTACGCTTTCAGAAGAAATCGTTGCGATGTCTTATAAAATCGTTATGAGATCTTTAAGAAATCGTTACGGTATCGATTTGTTTTGAAACATCACGACTTTTCGGTTAGAAAGGAAATCGATCATAATACTTGTGAAATTGTTATGATGACTATTGAAATGAACTTATAAGGAATCGTTCTGATTATCAATAGAAGTCGTTATGAAGTGTGAAGTATGAAGAAGTCGATGTAATGACTTGGAAAGATTATGAAGTGAGAGTCTTACCTGATTGTCTTGAACTTTTATTTCCTGTCCTCAAGGCTCAAGTAATTCATTAGTAATGTTTTGTTAATCATCAAAATTAATATATAAGTAAGTGAATGAATTTATATGGAGAGAGTTTGGTCATCAATAGGGTGGGCGGGGGCGGGTGGGGGTTCCAGGGCCCGGGGGAGGGGAGCAGTAGGGGAGGGAGGGTGCAGGTCGCGACATTCCAAAAAAAAAAAGGTCGATCCTTACTTTTTTTTTGAAAGAGATATAAAGGGTGTGAGATTTTCTCCCCAAAAATTAGAAATGGCTTGCCAAACATACTCCACTTACTTCTCTTCCCTTTTTTTTTAAAAAAAAGAGAAAAAAATTGGTAAAAAAGTGTAACCAAACACCCCATAAACGAGTCTCTGACTCATCAAAATTAAGTCTCAAAGTTGACTTTAAAATCAAAGGGAAAGCCTTGGCAAGCGCTTCTTGATCAATAATGAAACAACTTGTTTTCTAAACTTCCTATATCGCCATCGCACAAGAAGATAAATACTTTGTTATTTGGATAGTCGCGGTTAAACCTAATCTATTTTTATTAGATGCAATTTGATTAAGGCATGTTAAACATGATGTGACGTATGATATCTCTGTTGTTCGCATCGTCATTAATTGTTACTGCCACATTTGTCACTCATCATTAACGTTGCCCCTACTATGGGTCAACTTGAATTGTTGTGGCCACCATTATTAGTCACCACCATTAGATTATCATCACCTGCCACTAATTGTTGTCATCTATGTGACATCATTAAATTAAATATGATGAAACCATGCCACCACATAGCACACAAGGAGTGAGTGACAAAGATTAAAGTCCTTCAACATACATCAAGAGACTTAGGTTTAAACCCCACACTTAGTTACCAAAAAACATTATACCACATAAGAAAGATGCATTTGCTCCAACAAAACAAGTGCTCGGCCAATGACAGAGAAGACGATCTCCCCACTACTTCTGTAACACTCCATATGAGAATATGTTAAATAGATTAAATCAACAGACTACTAACAACTTGAACTAGTTATTTTCAGAGCTCGAGTAGAAAAAGAACTTTGAAGTTAAGCCTGCTTAGTTGAGAGTAGTCCTATGATGAGTGACCTTTTTAGGAAGTTTACCAACTAGTATAATTGTTGGGCCAGTTTGTTGGTTGGGTCGTCACAACTTCCATACTAATATAGTTGTTGGACCAGTTTGCTGGTTGGATTGTCACAACTTCCATTGGTAACGAGCTACGCTGTTGTTGATACTTGATAAGTGTATGATTGCATACACTTATTACTAAGAATATGTGTAAATTCTATCACTTGCATCTATTCTGTCAAACAATTCAAGTTATTCTTGTTTTTATACTTAACTATGCATCATGAGAAATAACGGGAATTGGGTGTCCTTCAACTCTTTTTAGGACTTACACATAGTTATACAAGTTATATATGTAATAACATTTTTCTTATTTTCTTTGTAGGTTACAAGAAAATGGGCTAAGGAAGGGGAAGCTCCAACAATGGGCTACAAGTTACGAAAGGAAAAGAATGCTTCAAGTGGGCTTTAACTTCATCCAAATGGCCCACCTTTGGAGATTGCAAATGGGCCTCTCCAAGCTCCAAAAATATGACACATTGATCATCTATTCTACAAGAGAGTTAGAAGAAGAGAGGATTCATATGTCAAAAATTTTCTCCACCATTCAAGGATACAAAGACAAAATAGGAGTGATCAAAATTCCTCCCACAATCTAAGAAATCTTCTCCACCACTCCCAAGATTCAAGGATCTTGTTCCCCCATTCAAAGATGCAAGAAGATAAATGGGCAAAGAGGATCCTCCTCTATAAAAGAAGGCCAAGAGGGGGAACCCCCCCATCTCTCATACGTGGGTGAAGATTTAGAAGATAGAGGGAAGAGAGAGAGAAAGTGACTTTGTGTTTTGGGTTCTCTTCTCGAGTAATTTTGGATGTACTCTTTCTTCTTCCTTCCTTTTTGTTCTTCTTATTCATTTCTTTTTGTTCTTAGTCTTTGAGTGTAAGGAGCATTGGGATTCCTCCTTATTCTCTTGCACTTTGTTCCTTTTGTTTGTAGCAAGTAAATTAGTTAGGTGGTATTTAGTATTTTTGGCTTGGTGTAATCACTCCTCTTTGTAGTAACTTTGTTATTAAGGAAAGAAAGTGTACACTTCCATTACTTCCCACCTCCCTTCTTTGTCTCTTTTGTCCTTTGTTGCTAGTTCAACTCAAGCTCTTGATGTTTGCCTATGTTATAGATAGTTTGCTTTTAGTTAATTATAGCTATTAGATTTTATAACTTAGCTTAGTCTAGTTTAAAAGATTGTGTTCTCCTCACCCCTTCTATCTTCTTCTTGTCTTTTTCATTTCCACTCTAACTTAACTTTAAATGTTACTATTTGCATGTGCTAGAAGTACTTAGCCTTTAGTAGTGTTTAGTTAAAGTGTGGTTTAACTTAGTTTATATAGCCTAACTTCATTTAAGTTTAAAGGTTGTGCAATCTCTATCTCTTATACTTCCTTCTTGTGTTTTTCCTTCTATTTTAGTTTAAATTTTTATGTGCTAAAAATGAATAGTCTTTAGTTTATTCTTTATGGTAGTTTTTGCTCCATAAATTAGAATGTAGTTAGAGGTAGTCTTGTAATGTTGTGAGTGTGTGGGTGTGTGTTTTAGTTAGTGGGCTATGCAGGTTTGGTTAATGGGCCATGGAGTTGTATTATTGTGAGTGTATGTGTATTGGTTACTGGGTCATAGAGTTGTAGGGTTGTGAGTGTATGGGTGTTGGTTAGTGGGCCATGGGTGTATGTGTGTTTTGGTTAGTGGGCCATGGAGTTGTAGTGTTGTGAGTGTGTTAGAATATCTGTTGAGTTTGTAGCTTTGTATGTTGAATTTGTTTTAAAGATGTGCTTTACGTATGTGATGTGATGTGAGTGAGTGTGCTTTGTTTGGAGTATTTAGTGAAATTGATGGTTTTAATACACTATTTTATAAGTAGTTAGTTACTTAGAGTGTTGATTTGGGTAGATTTAAAGTTAATATTTAGTGTATTATTTTTAGATTGGGATGCCAATAGATTAAGATAGTTCTCTATTTTAAGTGGTGTTTGAAATTAATGGTTTTAGTATTCAACTTTTAGTTTGTAGATTAATTATTAGCATTATTACCATTGTGTTAGCGATATCTTCTTATTTTATTAGTTTTAATATGGCTCTTATGTTGTATTGTCAGTATTATTTCTTTCATTAGTTTAGAAAAGTCATCTTCAAAATCTTTTCTTTTTTTTGTTCATATATATAAATCAAATTACAAAGACACTTAGCCCAGTTTCTATTGCCTCCCTGTGGGATTCACCCAATTTTGCCGTCTACTACATTTTCTCCATCTTTATGCAAGTATTAAATACGATAGTTTGGCGGTGTGACAATACTCTCTATTAATTTTAGAATGAGAAATACGGATTCCTCGTCTAGACATATAATTAGAATCGGGTGGTGGGGGTAGTTTCTTGGTTCGGTGCCAAAATTATTGGCAAGCCTAGCATCATGCTTACAGCCAATCCGGAGTGTTTCAATTGTGTTAAACGAACTTTTCAGTTTTGGTCTAAAACAGAGTTCAGATTAACGATGAGTCCAATACAATGGAACCCCAAACAACACTTTTTAAGTGCAGAATAATTAACAGAAGTATTTATTGTATACTAGACTAGTAAGATTGATTTAGCTCAATAAAAAGGGCAATAGCCACAAACGTGCGACTGCGGGACATACACATAATAATGTGCAACAAATATTTTTCAATTGCTTAAAGATTTCATGCCCATTTGATTAGGAAGCAGTCTGTACGGGTTAACAAGGGTTTGTTTACTCTTTATCTGCCAACTTCAACCCAAACTTTTACCATAAATTATTTCATTTCACATTTATATTGGATTCCCATCTATATTGCCTAACCAAAAACATTGCTTTAGGTCTCCTCTTTTCAAAATGGGGAAGTGAGCACATTAACCATCCTGGGCCGGCCCAACCTGAGCCCAATTAGGGGTTGGGCCCCACTCTTGGGTTGGACTTGGGCCGCGTCAAGTTCGGATCAGGGTAGACCCAATCCAAGCATTTAGCCCAATTTATACCCAATCTAAATGCTTCCGTCAAATGAACAAAGAGATAGGGAAGTTCTGAATGACGTTAGAGAACATTAAGAGAAACCAAAACAGTAGAAAAAGCATTGTTTGCCCTCTCCATACTGTTCTTATTATTACTTTGTAACAAAATTATGGATACAAGGGATATATACTCATTGGCATAAGCTTTTTGTGTGGGTGATCAGACAGGAAGATATGTTGTGACGGTGCTCTATGAAGCTATTCATATGGGGTTCCTTACATAACGGAGCAGGCATTTGGATTCTCATCACTGAAGATTTGGGGAGCATAAGCGTACTCTACATAGTATCGTGGAGGCCAATACTCAAGTTTCTTGACATCAGCCTTCTTATCATCTTCTTCCTTCCCTTCTTCTTTCTTTTCTTCTGCCTTCTCTTTTGCCTCTTCTGGCTTCTTCTCTTCCTCTTCCTTCTTCTCCTCATCTTTCACTATGGATGCTTGCTTTCTTGTTCTCCTGTACACATTCGCCACCAGCTTGGCAGGGTCTATGAACCCTTTAACAATTACTTGTTCATTGGGTAAGTCTGTTTCGACCGACTCCACACCTGCATAGAAGAATAACATGGAAATGTAAGGATTACACTGGGAAGTGAGTGCCTTGTCAGTGACTAGCTAGAAGTTGTGCTCAAGATGTTCCAAATTGTTTCTTCCTCTACCGACTACATGGGAACAGATTTTTAGGAACCACAAGACTGGGGCGTAAAAGGATGCTTGAAGTAGCACTTGCTTTATAAATTTTAACATGTCATGGAGATGTTGGATGTGATGCCTTTTTACGCTTAAATAGCTTGCAGCTTTAATAGAAGCATGTTAATCTTTATACGCAAGTCAACTGTGGCACAAATCACAATTGTGTCAGTTCTAACGAGCCGGACTTCTTGGGCTGACTTCTTAATGGGCCATTACAAGACTGGGACTGGGAGGATAGATGGGCTCCCTATTTGGACTCAGCTCGTCAAGGTTCTGGCTCAATTCGACGGGAAAGGGTGTTCCGGGGGTGGTGCTCCAGTATAATTTGTGAAGCAAAAAAAAAAAAAAGGAAGAATAATGGAGTAACTAAGGCCATGTTTATACCTTCCATTTTCCTGATCCTCTTCTGCAGAACTTGAGCGCAGGCGTCGCAGTGCATCCTAACTTTCAATACCACAGTAATTGGAGTGGGCTGACATCGAAGAATATATATGAAACAACATTAATCAATAAGATGTGAAGATGACCATTTCGTATGTTTCATGGGAGAGAGAGAGAGAGAGAGAGAGAGAGAGAGAGAGAGAGAGAGGGAGTTAGAGAATTCAGATTCTTGTATCACCTCTTCTTTCTTCTCTTCTTCCTTGGGTGGCTCTTCTTTCTTCCCTCCTCAGGTGGCTTGGGCAAGGGAGAGATGAGCTCCGTCTTCCGGCCGGTCTTCCTTTGAACTCTCTCACATATCTTCACAGGGTCGGCCGTCTTCCCTTTAACCACCACCTTGTGGGCCTTGCAATCCGCCTTCACTTCCTCCACACCTGCATTTAACGTAAAGTTTCCCTCTTAATCTAAGTTAGAAACAGAAAAGAGAACAGTAAAAAAACTTAAGAGATTATATGCTCAGAAGCTAGCTACAAGGGGGGTGTACGCATCCATAGTGAGAACAACGAGGGAACAAACCTTCATATCCCCTCAAGGATTTCTCCACTTTCTTAGCGCAGGCCTCGCAGTGCATGTACACCTTGAGCACAATTTCGGGTGGCTCCTCTTCCTTCTTTTCCTCTTCTTTCTTCTCCTCCTTGGGCTCTTCCTCTTTCTTCTCCTCTTCTTTTTGTTCCTTTTGTTCACAACATCAAGCACAACTAAGAAAAACTCAACAGCCCAACAAGGAACACACTGCTATAAGAGAGAGATAGAGAGATGGGTACCCATAATTTTAAAATCCTGACCTAATTAATTAACCAAATAGACGAAAACTAAGACCAGTTTGCTATGTCGAGATTAAGAACAAGACGATAAGTCAATCCCATTGCTAAATGCATCGCAATTTTAACCACAGCAGCGAGGATGAAGGGGAGATCTAGATAGACTGCAGGCAAAGATATATATTCAGAACCTACAAATTAAGAGCGAGAGAAGGATCGATGCATGCTTACTTCACCCATATATATATGAGATGGGAAGCTCGAAGCTAAGAGCAACTGCAAACCAAAGTCCTCGACGTGCAAATAGGTGCCGGTTCGGTCTATATATAGCCGTCTTTCTTCCACCTTTCAGCTGTATATCAGCTCTTCGTAGGATATACTTAAAGAGCTGCCATGGAATTATAGCCTACAGGGAAAGAACCAAGGGAAAAGGGAGCCCGTGGGCTCCTCCCTCTCTTTGTTCTGAACCCTTTTCTATCACTTCCTATTTGATCATTCCCATGCACAAGTCCAAGCGGATATATATGGGCAGCAGTAGAAGGTGGGAATTCCCCGTCCCCTCCATTGCGTCTGCTGCCGTATGCAGCGACCCGACCACTGGATTAGAACCACGTCATTAATTCGTCAGGAATAGCTCCACCCCATCTTTCCGAGGTCTTCATTCCTACGTTCGCCATGTTTTGCCAATAATTGAAGTGTGGGCGGTTAAGATGCATATTCAAACAGTGCATGCGAAGGGGATACTTCTTCTAATTAAGATGTGTATGGATGGTCGGTTAAAGGAATATCCATGTTTATTTCCGAGTTCAACGATACAACAGGGAATTGTCAGAGGTTGACCTGCAGGTTATATATGTTAGAACATATCTATAACTCCAAGTCGTTAAGAACACATATTAGATATAAGGGACATTCTACTCAGGCCTAGCTAACTAATGACAAATAAAGTCAGATACCCATTAGATTTCATGTATGTGTTAGTCTACTGCTAATTCCAAAGAACCTTTCTCCTACATATCAAAACCCATTAATCAAACAAACTTATCCAGCTGTTGTTATCATACACTTAGTTAGATGTACGTGTAGGATTAAATCAAAACTCTGATTTAATGAAACTTGGAGGGAATCGACTGAAATATTCTCCAGAGGCATCTGGTGGGAAGAAGGGGCTCCACATATGTGGATTCCACACCCCAATCATGTACAGGAAAAGAGAGTGAAGAGCCCAAACGCAAAGAGCCACCACCCTTTTTGCTCTGCAAGAACCATCAAACCCCAGGGAAGAAGATGGATTCTGAAAACAAAAGGTGAGAAATTGGGGAGATTAGAGTTGATGGGCCCACCACTTGCCCACTAAATTTGTGGCACGTGTCCAGATAAGCATTATCATCAGCCTTTCTTGCCGACCAGGGGAATTGAAATAAATATCCTAGTTTATGTAAGAGGTCAAGAGAAAAGGGAGGAGGACCTAAAAAGATGAAGAGATGTGTGTGTGCGGGGGTTGGCTTTTGTCCTTACATAGCCAAGTTGACAAAGGAAAGAATCTACCCCTTGGGGGGGGCATTGGTGGGTGGGATGGCGATGGAGATGTCCTCTCCCCTTTTGATATCTGATAATTTTGTGCTCTTTGGGCACCACCATCCCTCCTATCATGTTCCCTACATTGGAAGCTCACCTCATTGTGTTATTGGGTTTTTGGGTCATGGTGGTGGCCATCCCATGCATTGGGTGCATGCCAATTCAATCAAAATCACTCTCTGGCTGGTTGTAGTCATTTGAATTAATACTGTAAATGTTTGAGTTTTCTTTATTATCACACTTGTGTATATATACCTCTCATATCCTATGAAATTGTCAAAAGATATACCTAATATATCCAATTGCTGCAGCCAGTGTCATATTGAGATGGCAAATCTTCCCTTAAGTTTCGATTTGTAAGAATATGAGGTTATCATATATTTTATATCTTTATATGTTTGATAGCATATTTTAATTGTATAAAAGCAATATGTGTATAATTGTAATATTTTTATATCTTAGACCTATTTTTGACCGTTCGTAGATATAAGGAGTACATATCTAATTAAGTATACAATTCAGTGGAGAGTATATGCAAAAACACAAATATTTTGTGCAAATAAATGAGATTTAAGTTACTTTCTTGACAATGTGAATATGCGCATATGTTTTGAAAAAAAAAAAAATCACCCAAAGGACTTCTATTTGGACCAAACGAAGAAGACTCTCGAACTATGTTTGGTATTTGGATAGATTGGAGATAGAATGAGAATATCTCCAAAATTTGAAGTAAATTTTAGAAATATTCTCACTCTATCTCTGATTTATCTAAATATCAAATATAATCTCTATGTCCGAATTTACAAACCTAGAACAACATTTTGGCCCTTGTAACTATGTCCTTGAACCACTGAAGACAAATCAAAAGGTGACATCGAAATCTCCCTTGTTATCCTTGTCATTCTTACCTTTTCCCAAAATCTAGCTTATAAGGTGAAGCCACACAAATCTTTCACACAAAATCACAACTTTATCTTTTTACATAGGGCATATATTATTCGATACGTGGTTACCTAGCTACATCCTTTCACTAGGACCTACCTCATCCCCGTGTAAAGAAATTGATGTTATGAAAGATTCAAAATGCTGCCAAATAAATATGGTATAAACATATATATTACAATATCTCCTACCCAAAATCAGAACCCACAAGAAAAGAAGAGAACAGAGATTTGAGCAAAAGGAGAGGAGAAGACCCAGGAGCCACCAAAACCAAGTGATGGCAGGCCTTGCGGGCGGGTGGCCTTGGATCCTCTTCACCAAGGACCGGCGAGTGGCGTGAGTTTGAGAAGCCATGCACGGCCGGCCACAAGTTTCCGGCGGTCCACGGCCCAGGAAAGAGAGCGGATTTTGATATGGGCCTTTCTGGACGGGGGCTAAAGGGAGGGAAGATTCCTCCCTGGTTCTAGTGGGTGGGGTGGTCCATGATGTACTTACTATTCCAAGGGACTTCTGCGTGGGAGCTTCCTAGGGTTTTCCAAGAGGGCAGCCACCAACAAGTGTGGAATCCTCGGCCAAAGCCCAGAGGGAGATGGTGAAGTTGCTCTTGTTGTTGTTGTTGACATGGAATCCATGCACCAGAGGTCTCCGTTCTGAAGTGGGAATGTGTCTCAGCGCTTGTGATGCATGAAAAGAATGTTCATGTGTTGTGGAGCATGCATGCCATATATGCTTTGGGGTTTGGGTTGGGGGGGGGATTGGAGGGGGTGTTTGTTCCGTTTTAGTCTTGGGCTGGGATCGATGCGGTCCTTGGGTTACAGGTTCATGCCATATATTCTTGTCTGTGACTGGATGTGGTCCCTGGATATCCATTGATGGATGGAAGATTTTAGGAGAGCTTCACCACACACCCAATGGCATCTATGCCTGCCGTCCATGTGTAAAAGATGGAAGCAGGTGCACATATATAAAGTGAGGTGGCTTTGGATAGAAATTTTAACAAGTTTTGGGAGATAATTAAGTTGGTGAGAGAAGTAAGATCTTAGTTGTCTAACTTTCAAACGACCCTCCTTTGGGTATGAAATTAAGGAGTCTGAATGTCTGTGAGTGAACAGTGAGCTCATAGCCAGACCTTGTGTCGATCAAGAGAGAGCAGTGTGCTCCCACTACAAGAAAATAGACTATTAGGGACGGAGTATTGGCAACGGCTCCAAAACGCCATCACTAAAAAAAAATATTTGCGACGGTTGTTAAATAGTCATTCGCAAAAGTGTAGTATTGGCGATGACTTAAGGAAGCCGTCCACACTAAACATTATTAGCGACGATTGATTATATGAGCGTCGCTAAAAATAAATTATTTAGGACGATTACAAGAGCCGTCGCTAAAAATATTATTCGAGACGCGATTGTCATCCCCAATAAAAGTTATTAGCTACGGCTAAATGAAGCCGTCGCGAGTAAATTTATTCGCGACGACTAAAATTCTCTGTCGCTAATAAGATTACTAGCGACCACTTTAGGCTCATCGCTAATAAACTATTATTAGGGACACTTAATTGAAGCCGTCTCTAATACTTTTAGTAGCGATGGATAATTTGTTCGTCGCTACTAACAATTATTAGGGATGGTTCTAACTGTCCCCGATAATTCATTATTAGGGACATTATAAGAAGTTGTCTCTAATATTAACATTATCGACGACTACTATGGGCCGTCACTAATACTCTTATTAGAGACGGCTTTATCTATCGCCAATAAATAATTATTAGGGATGGCTATAAATAGTTGTCTTTAATAAGAGCATTGGCGACAGCTGTGACCGTCGCCTTTCGTTTTTTAGCAACTGCTTACGTCCGTTGCTATTAAATTTTGGCGACGGTTTTGTTAGTCGCCAAAGCATAAAAAGGACCGCCGCCAATAACCTAATTTTCTTAAAAATTGTTAAAAATAATTTACGTATATATTTTTTTGTAAAGTATGGTAATGTATGTTAAATTATAAAGGAAGAAATAAAAGTAAAAAAAAACCTTATTTTTCATGTACACCCATCACCATGTTACCTTATATGTTTTGAGGAACATACCGACATTCATGTATGCATGTGTCGCTAAGTTTTGTTTACGTGCTGATACAAATAAATTTTATATCACAAAGTATATTTTATTTCATATTTCAAGTTATTATTGTCATCTACTTAATTAACTATTCTTATATATTGTAAAATTTTTATTTTCATTAATCATAATGAATATATAGCATTTTTCTATATTTAGCATGAATCATATAAATCATTAAATATTTTATTTTAAACTCCAAATGTTATGTCTTCTTGTAAATTAATCAGATTGTTTACACAATAAGTTATTTTATTCTATTAAATCAAAGCCTATTATATATTTATATTAAATTAATGATATTTGAATTTAAAGTGAGAGGGAGATAAATATTATGTAATATACATTAATGTAGTCACACAAGTATATAAAATAGTTTTATATATTATTTTATTATTATGTTATTCATAATCAATTTTGTAATATTATCAATTTAAATACTTTTTTTTCTTGTACTATTTAAAAATAAAAAATATAATGGCAAATCAATTGAAAAGATGAGGTCGACTCCAGAAGAACTGTGGGGTCGACCCTATTTCACAGTGCCAAAAACCAACACAAAGGGGTCGACCAAAGAAGAAGTATGAGGTGGACCTCAAAACATAGAAGATTTGAGTTTCTTCTGAGGTCGACCATAGTTGAAACATGAGGTCGACCCTATTTCCCAGAGTTGAAATGGGGTTATGCAGAGTCGACCTATGAAAAAACATGGGGTCGACTCCATAACACATGATGATTTGAAAAATATTTTTGAGATCCGATATCACTTGAAAAATGTCTTGGTTGCTGCACATAACTTCACCACTTGTTAGCCAACAAACTTGAGTGTTTTGTGATCAAACACTTAAATAGAAAGATTTAAATTATCCTTAAACAATCATGTATTTACACTAAGATTATTAATATGCATGAAGATAATGTAAGCAAGCACAAATCTATTCATAAATCATTTAACTGTTCTCCACCTTTTTGCCATCACAAAGACACAATAAACCATGCAAGTATTATGTAAGGACACAATATACTAGTTCTCCCCCTTTTTGTCATCATCAAAAAGAGGAGTGAAGAGAGATTTAATCCAACTCAAAATGACGATGAACTATAGTGAGTGAAAACAAAGGATGAAGAGGTAAAAGGATGCAGACTAAGGTGGCGTGGTTGGCGAGAGAAAGAATCCCATAAGAAATTTCCAACACCAGCCAAGTCTTGCAAGTTCTTCCGCATCTCATCATGATTGCCCCGTATAACATCCTGTTGTTTAGCAATAGCTTGAAGAAGCATATCATTGCGGTCTTGCTGTCCCTTGAGAATAGAAACATCCGTCTGAAGCTCTTCAACATGACCTTCCAAGGATACAAACCGATTGTCCAAAAAGTCAAAATGAGCATTCATATTGATAGTGAGAATTGTGAATGTGTTTTTTCGTCTCAAACACCCCACAAAGATTAATTAATTAAAAAAGAAAAGATTTTTAAAGAAGAGAGATATGATGCGTAGAGTGGAAGAAGAGGGAAAGAAAGGAGTGCATGTGTGCATAAGATGGAAAGGTGATCGCCAGGTACACGAGGGTACCGAAGGAGATGGGTAAGAGGCGTAGACGAATACGTACCTTCACTAAAGATCGCGAGAGTTGTGATTGTGGGTTGACTTCTACTCCTTCAACTGGCCGGCCGGTGAAGAAGACTTTAGCTTGGTGGTTACCCTTGCAAGAGAGAGAAAAACAACCAAATAAGTGAAATCAACGATTAGACTATGTTGTGCAGAATCAAGATCAAAGAAACATGTGAAAAAGACAGTAACATGGGCTTGAACACATCTCGTAGGAGTGGTGTTAAACCCCTAAAAATATAGGTGTGATGGAAATGAAGTGTATGTGTGTGAGGTGATGAATGACCTAAGAAATGAATTGAAACAAAAATGAAGGGAGGGAGAAAAGATGGCGAGGTGAGCCCGCTGCTGCAAATAGTCAAGTGGAAAAAGCCCCCTGCCTCGCTCCGATGCACGTGAGACGACGGAAGCTCCGAACTCCAAGGAATGGATGCTTGAAGTATCTTGGAAGTGAGAATGCTTTTTCGGAGGTTGAGTCTCCAATGCGGTAGGGCTTTGCCGTAGTGCTTGGGTTATGCTCAAAACAGTGACCTCGGGGGTCTTTTTATAGGGGAAAAATTTAAGAATAACGTCAGACACAGTGGAAGCTTATTAAGATGAACCGCGACCGACCAAAGCGCCGTGTTTCCAAAGATCGACTTGCTCCGATTAAGCCTTTCCAAACATCGATTATAACAAGATTAAGAATCGCGACGACATAGACCGACGCCTTTCAAACACTTCCAATACCAATAGATTCTTTCTAAATATTATAAATGGAAATATTGAATCGCGACAACATGAATGGTCGCGTATTTGAACAGAATCGTTCTTCTGAAGAGAGTCGATCTTTATATGATGGAAGGTTAAAACGCAACGGACAATGTGGACGCGATCCTAGTTAGCAAGAAAATCTTTCCAAAAACAAATTTAGAATTTACTATAATTCGAAAATGGAAACTCTTAAACGCGATGTCCATGATGGATGCGATTCAAAACGGTGTAAGTGCCAGAAAAGGAAGTGTGATACGCATCGAATTTACCCGTTGCGGATCAAACATCTTAAACCGCGACCACTATGTCTGTCGCGAATCACATGTGCACAACAGATCCCTCCAAAGCCCTCAAAAAAATTCTTAAAAATCATAGAAAAATCCAAAAAATAGGAAAATCACTCAAGAGGTTAATTGAAGAGAGCCACTTTGAGGCATTATGGTATAACATGAAATTTACTCGATACATTGTCAAAATAGCGTATCTACAGCTGCCTCATCTTGGCGTATGCTTTGCAAGGAAATAGAGCAAATGACATGAGATGAAAGCAATGGAATGAAGTGAATTGAGTGGAAATAAGTGGAATGACTGAAAAGTAGATGCCAAGGTGTGATGAGACACGTCTCAACAACATATGACGGGAGCTGTTCTTTAATTCATCAAGAAGCGGCTTGTAGAAAATCTCAAGAGATAACTCAATGTTTGGACAAAGGGAAAGGATGTGCATGTGGGCACGAAAGGGAGAAAGACCAACTTCCAGCGTCGGGGAAGTACCTACGGACACAATCCGGCAGGTTTCACCATTGGGGAGCGTTTACCAGCTTGTGGACATGCTGCAGCCAAGGTGGATCTATAGGGAAAATAGATGAATTGATATAGGAATCCAAAACAAGGAGTTTCTCAAGAGACGATCTTCAAACATCAACAAAGTGAACTGAATACTTGACTCAGAATGGAATATTTCATGTTAATTGGAACTTTAGAATAACTGGTTCTCTTCAATTAAGCCCGAGAGTGACTTTCTGGATATGTGCTCAAAGTCCTACATGATGCATGCTGGGCTAAAAGAAAAAGATTAAAACAAAATAAAAATAAAATATAAAATAATCAAGGATAATATTGCTACGATGTTGAAGTCAAGATAGCAGATGGAATCCGTCATCCTTCATGCGAAACGTAATGGCCTATCCTCAAGTCATAGGAATCCTCTGAAATTATCACTGTTTCTTTTTTCGACGGTGGAGGGGAACTCAAATTTCAGATTCATCAGAGCCTCAAGGTCCTTGATATGCTCTAATAAGGTATAGCATATAGTAAGATGCAATTACACAATACCGGGTTGGTGATCGCCGAAGATGATCATGAAATGTACGACGAAAAATGCGTATTCAAGACTTGTGCTCAAAGACTGATCAACACTGACAAGCAACAAATAATGGAACACAGATATCAAATCATGCTGCTTGAAATCGCAATAGGTTATATGGACGCGTTTAACTTACCTGAATCGTGACGACTCAAGCGGTCACGATTTACCTTTACCAGTCGTAATGGAAGTCGGAGTGAGGCGGTTGAATCATGACGTATGTGTTGGACGTGATTTTGAACTTTCACCCGAGGCTGAATTTTATTGCCTGTTTTACATTCCTTGCTCTCTTTTGGGCTTGCCTCCACGCTTATGCGGCCATGGGGGTTTAAAAACACCCCTTCCCATGCACTCTTCATACTCTCAACCTCTCCAAAGACCAAAATCAACCATTGAAGCAAGAAGAAGAGAAAGAGAAGGAGAGAAAGGGCTTGAAGCTATGGATCTTGGTGATGCGCCCCCATCCAAGAAGCCAAGGGTTGAGGGATTTCAAAGATTGAGCAAGATAGATGGGCACATCTGCAAGTTGATTCAAGCCAAAATGGTTAGTGGATGTGATTTTTGCATTGATTTTAGCTTGTTCTTATTGTTCTTTTACTGTTCTCACATGTGTGTTCTTGCTCTCTTCTATATTTTTTCTTTTCTTTTCCTCTCCAAAACCTGCCATGGCCGAATCATCCTAACCCATGGCCCATCTCCTACCCATGCCATCTCATGCTCCATGTTACCCAATCACTCCATGATCATATCACACCATACTCCCATGCACATGCACCCTCTTTGTCACACTTATCATGCCATGGCCCACATCATCCTCCCATGCACATGTACCATCAAAATGCATATCATCCACATGCATATACCATCCTCCATCATGGCCCAATCATCCACAGGACTATCCCCTTTTCCCAGGCAATAGGAGGTACATGCGACTCCCATGGCTCCAGAAATTCACCTCCTCCATCAGTCTTGACAAGATCACCATCCTCTCTAGGTGGGGAATCCAAAATCTAGCCGCCCATGCCAAGAGATATCACGAAATTCACCTTGATTGGGCGCCATGGGGGCTTTGGTAGAATTGTGGCATCCTCAAACCCACACCTTTCTCTTCAAAACCTTCGAAGCCACTATCTTATTGGAAGAAGTTGAATTGTTGTTAGGCTTGAAGCGGATAAAAAGAGGTGATGAGGATGATATGGCGATCATGCCGAGGAGCATTTCAAGCAAGGAGGTGCTCGAGAGCTTCATGGATACAAGGGCGGCCCAAGATATCCAAGCCGGAAAAGGAATCAACTTGCAAAAATTGATGGCTTGGACAACGAGAGAGATACCAAAGGCGGGAGATGACGAGAGACTGGAGAAAGTGATGAGAGGATTCGCCATATGCTTGTCGGGTGCACTCCTCTTTCCGTCAATAGACAACACTCTTTAGGAGGACCAACTAAGCGCGGTGTGCAGCATATGGGAGGGAGAGAGACTGGGACCGGCGGTGCTAGCCTTCCTCTAGAGCGGACTTATGGCAGCGAGCTTGGGTAGGCCTCCTTACGGTTCCATGTTATTATTCACTTGTTGGACTGACCTGCACTTCAAGTTTGATGTGAACAATGAAGTCCCTAGCTCATCCCGCATCTTCTCCAAAAGTCCACTCCGTCACATGGACAACTTAGTTGGCTTAGAAGGGTGTGTGGCTAATTGGGTGCCACAACTCAAGACGTAGGCAGATTGGCGTGATCATCTTCGAAGCATGCCCAGACATGCGTTCACTTGTACTCCGATGCCTCTTCTAGCTAGGGACCTACGGACGTGGCTGGCACCTGGTGTGGAGCTGCGATTGATTGGGGCGACTGAATTCGTGCTTTACAACCCACACCGCTGCCTCTCTCAACTCGGACTCCCACGACGCAACTTCGAGGGGCCGTCTCATCTTCCGCCAATCAAAAGACGGGAGATCAGTACCCACAACGATGGAGAAGAGGCGGACACCATCAAGACGCTGTGGAATATTTGCCCTTTCAGGCGGCCAGTCCCACATGTGGAGGAAGTGGAAGATGAATGGATGGCTTATATATGAGAACTCATGAAAATTTGGCCCAAAGTGGCCGTTTGTAAACGCCAGAATTATATTGCGTCCTTTACATGGCCAAATTGCATCATCTTGCATGATTATATTAACCAAATAGTTATATTTGTTGCCCAGATAGCAAGTCCAGAGGGGAGGTGAATGGATTGCTAAAAATTCTTTTAGGCTAATGCCTGTAAATAAAATGCTTAACAGAAAACACTAGGTTCGACAGTTAGAGTTAGTGTGGAATAAAGATAAACAAGCAAGTACACATAGACAACAGGAAATTTTATCCTGGTTCGGATCTCCTATCCCAAGGAGTCCTACGTCCAGTCCCCAAGAAACAACTTGGGATTTCACTAAATAAGGTTACTGTCCCCCTTAAGGACTCTTACACATCCAGTAATAGCTGGCCTTCTCTTCTCTACCCGAAGAGGTACAACACCACCTGTATCAAACATGTCTTCCTCTTACCAAAGGGAAACAACCACCTGTTCAACAACATGTCTTCTCTTCACACCAGAAGAGGATCAACTACAAAAAATGCGTTGTAAGAGGGAGGCCCCAAGGCCAAGCTTATAATCACTTGCTTGATCTAAGGCGAAGTCTGAGAGGCACAAGATGATTACAAGATGACTCTCTCTCAGATCTACGCAAGCTCTTGAAAACAAATACACTAGTCTCACAGAGAGCTAAGAGCTACAGATGGTTGGATTTGACGAGCTGGCTCTAGTTGTTCTTCAGGTGACTGAAGTTTTTAAGCTTCTCAAAGGTTCAAAGGTTCGAACTATCTAACTGTTCTTCTTGAAGTCACCAGTCTTCTATTTATCTCCTTTGAAGTATTTTGACCGTTGTAGTATCCATTGAAATATCCGTTGTCTCACAGCTTCATGCACGTTAGAGAGACTGGTCCGAAGCAAAGAGCAGGTGAGCCTGCAGCCATTAATGCTTGGATTGACACATACACCTTCAAGGAAAGATTGTCTGAATCTTCTATCCTTTTGTCAGGTTGACAACTCCATCTTTGACGTGTGTTTCTACAAAAGTCCTGCACACAATAAATGCTGACACCTAGACAACTTTTCTTTGTCTAAACTTTCAGTCAATATTAGTAGTAGTGCTGCAAAGGATATACCAAAACAGAAATGATATTCTGTCATTATATAAGGCAAGATTTTACGTGGCACAGGTGAGGTAAACAAGGATGTGTTGTACCTTTACAATAAATACTCAAGACCATATGATATAGTTTGGTGCACGGGAAGGTTTTTGAAATCTACAGAGATTTGAACTTATGTATATTTAAATATATAAGGAATGATTCTTAAATAAGAAGATAAAGCAAGACTGTTCAAGAGCTATATAAATTTATTTGAAAGTAAAGAACATTATGTATAGAAATGATATTGATATCAAATCGATGATACAGTCATGTGAGAATCTAATCCATGTTGAAACCAAGTCGATGTGAACATAATCCATGTATTAATATAATGAAATCGATGTTCTGTACAAATTCGTTACTTAACAGAAATCGATGAGCAGATGAAATCGTTGTTTCAATAAAATCGGCGTTTCATAGGAGGTCATTGTAGAGATGAAATCGTTGTAGCAACCGAATCGTTGTTTGAGTGAAAAGGAGTCGTTGTAGCGACCAAATCGTTGTTTGAGTGAAATCGATCTTGAAATCGTTGTTTCAATGAAATCGATAAGGAAATCGTTGTTTCAGTGAAATCGATCATGAAATTGTTGTTTCAATGAAATCGATAAGGAAATCGTTGTTTAAGTGAAATTGATCATGAAATCGATAAGGAAATCATTGTTTAAGTCAAATTGATCATGAAATCGTTGTTTTAATGAAGAAATTATTGTTATGATCAAATCATTCTTTAAGTGAAAGTAAATCGTTGTTGCGATCAAATCGTTCTTTAAGTGAAAGCAAATCATTGTTGTGATCGAATCGTTGTTTTATTATGAAATCGTTATGAGATGAAAATCGTTGTTTTACTTATGAAATCATTGTGAGATCAAAATCGTTGTTTGCGATTGAATCGTTGTTTATTATGAAATCGTTATGAGATAGAAATCGTTGTTTTACTTATGAAATCGTTGCTTTACTTATGAAATCGTTGTGAGACGAAAATCATTATTTAAGTGACTTACAGAATCGTTATGGCGATCGAATTGTTGTTTCTATAAAGGAAATCGATGTGTACTTTGACAAAAACATATGCATTGAACTTTCAGATAGCAGTGTGTAAGGATAACTTACAGTTTTGCTAGATTTATTTCTTGTGGATAAACTTTAGAAACAGTTGTTAGAAAATATTTTTCAAGGTTTTGTTAATCACCAAAAATTACATATATAATTCATGATAAATTTTATATGGAGATGGACTGATCATCAATCTCCCCATTTTTGGTGATGAAAAAACATAGAAAATTGCATACATAGAAAGAATTGAAATTTGTTTAATTTAAATTTTAGGGTATGTCTTTCAGAATAATTTCTCCCCCTTTTGTCATTAAGCAAAAAGAACTAAATAGACAGAAGAGAAAATGGAGATAGACAAAGATAAATGGGAGCCAAAGTATCATATTTGATTACTTAATGGGGGTCAGAAATGTAGAAGGCAGGAGACAAAAGAAAGGCATGGCAAGTAATGATTGGCCAAGCCTGGAGTTCCGGCTCTTCAAAGTAATTTTTGAAAGCACCCCAATTGATGTTGTAAGAAGGCCCCATATCAGGAAGGAGTCTCTGGATGTGGAGCTGCCAATGAGCTTCAATGAAATTTGCATACTCATCCTTGCCAAAGGAGGATCTATACAAGCTAGTGGTCCAAAACTAGCATGCTGGAGAAACTTGTCAATGGATAGAGGGTAGAAGATTTTGAGCTGCTTCAGTTCCCTCTTCAGGGGTACATAGACTTTGTACCTCTCAACCTAAATGGCAAAGGGGTCCTGAACCAAGTTGATGGAGTTAAGATCCAAGAATTCTTCAGCAGAAAGAGTGGGTTTGTCTGATTTGGCCAGAGAGAGATTTAGAGTGTCCAACTACTGAGCAACAAGGTGATAGTGCTTTTCCCAGTGAGAGGGGAAAAGTCTTTCACATTCAGATAGGAGAGGAGCTAAGACATCAGATTTGATAGACCCTTTGTGATATTCCCTGAACAGAAATCTGTGGAAAGTAAGAGGAGCTCCCTGTTGAACTGTAATTCTGGCCATGACTCTAGCAAATCTTTCAAAGATAGTAGGACCCACTACAGAATCCATGAGCAAGGAATGTATCTTGAGAAGAAACACAATCTCTGGCAACTTAAGAGTAGCAAAATCCACTTGCAGAGAAGTGTTGACTGGATTTTCAGTTCTGATCTAGGTAATGGCTACCCTGAATTGGCCATCTGAACTTCTGGAAGCTTATTGACAAACTGGTAATCTTGGTACATCTTGAAGTGCTTGATTAACTTGATTTCCCTCTGGATGAAGGGACCCCAAGTGTTTCTATGGTGGATGACAAACCACTCAGACAGAGAAAGTTGGTGGTCTGAGCGTGGAAACCTTTTAGATTTGGCAAGCAAAATTTCCCCACGAGGTGATTCGGTGAGTGCTCTTACCAGATTCTTGTGTTTTACGCACTGGTGAAGGGTGAGGAAGGCCGTCGGGTCGGAGAAGGAAGAAGGGTGAATTGCAACGACACCAGCCATCGCGGTTCGAGGAACTGAATCGCATCAGCCTTGGCCGTCGCGGTTCATAGTGAACCACGACCGACTCAGCAGTCACGATTTAAACTGAATCGCGACCACTGAGTTGGTCGCGATTCAAAAGGGCTGCCCGAGAATGGAAAATGGGCCTATTTTTCTGCACAGTTTTAATCATTTTAAGTGTGTTTGACTTGTGCTGACTTGTGTGTGCCCTTTTGGATGTGCAGGGAGTTATGAGGCCGAGAATTCAGTGGCTGCTAGTGATAGCGACGTACTAGGGGCTCCCAAACTTTCAGAAAGAGAGAGGGTCTGGGGGTTGGGACTTGGGATGATCTTGGAGATCGATCCATTCTACGTAGATAGCCCCCTGGTACAGGCGCTCAGGGAGATATGGGACCGGGTGAGTAGGGCTTTCTTGATGCCCTGGGGGCATATGGTGCCCAGCCTGGAGGATGTAGTGAGGATCACGAGGCTCCAGGTGGACGGGGAGGCAGTGACAGGCGTCACATACAGTGACTATACAGAGTATACCCGGGACCTTCTGGGGATGGAGCCGATGGGGGAGGACGTGCTCGGCGACCGGAGAATGGTCGACCGAGTGGTGCTTCTAGAGAGCCTCGGTCTGCGGGGGGTGAGTCAAACCAGGGAGGAGTCGCTGCAGGAGTTTGTGTAGCAGGTGGCGGGGCTGGCGAGGGAGGTGTACTGCCAGGACCCCGAGGACAGGGAGAGGGCGGACCAGGATTTGAGGAGGTTCATGGTATTATTTCTGAGGAAGATGCTTCTGGGGACCAAGGGTGACGGCATCCACTGCCGATTCCTGGAGATTTTAGCGGATTTGGAGAGAGTGGGGCAGTATGCGTGGGGCGCGGCGTTCCTAGCGCACACGTTTGCAGATCTCTCCAGCGGCACTAGCCGAGAGACAACAGTGGGCGGATTCGCCCCTTTCTTCCAGGTACGTATTCTGCTCTTAAGCTTCTTCCAATTCCTGCATTCAAATTTGTTAGTCAAACTAATCAAAATGTTCATGTGTGCAGGTGTGGAGCTACTATTACATTCCCATGGGGAGGGCTACCGACCCGACGCACTCCCACTCGCGAGGAGGTGGCTGCCGATGGTGACAGTGTCATCTTTCTCCTTCAGCTCGACACCCTCCGCCGCGACATCCGGGACTTCTCGGCCCTCCTGGTATGTGCCTACCTCCTCTCTTCATGCACTTTATGTGATACGCGACATATGACTGACGTATGCATGTGTGCAGGTGGTGTGTCAGCCCTATGTGGGCATGACCGACGTCGGCCAGCCATGGGTAGAGAGTGGCTGACCTCGTTTCGGGCGGGACATGTGGGTCCATTACCTGAACGAGATTGAGCCGCTGCGCCTACGGTTCGCCATGAGGACGCTAGGGCTGCACCAGGTGTGGTCTGATGAGGTGGCGCCTGCGCTTCCCCGACCAGTATGCAGACTGGCAGCGTGGTGGATATCTGGTGGAGTTCGATGCAACAAACAGTTTTTCTTACCTCAAGTGCTACTAGGAAGTCTACGGGGATCGGGACTTCATGAGGCCAGCTAGGGTATGCACTTCTAGACTCGACTTGCTCATTATGATGTGTATGATTGATTTGATGAAGATGTGCATATGCAGGACACTCGTGATGGATTGATAGACACTCTGAGGGCCTAGTTGGCGAGCACAGAGGCCCAGCTGGCGGAGGCACGCGAGGCCCTGACGACTATGGTAAGTTGAACAGATCATACCTTTGCTTCATTTTCCTTACCATGCGCTGACTTGATTTTCAATGTGCAGCATTCGGCGCAGATGACCGTGGAGCGCACCGATGCTGCGGGTGCCTCCACGAGCAGGGGTGTGCCCGATCCAGAGATAGCCTCTCTCGGGAGCAGCTATCGGCGGTGGTCACTCGGGCGGAGATGGCAGAGCGCGATCTCACTGCACGGGTAAGCAAATTAATTAGATATATATATGAAGTGAATTTCTTTATACTTACTTGTGCTTACTTGTGTGCAGTCCACCGAGCTTCAGAGCACCATCACCCAGGCAGCACTTGCAGGTGCTGAGGTGACTGAGCTGATGCAGCAGCTGTCCAAGCTGCGCACTCAGGTCTCTCAACACGACGCAGACCTCCCTCGTGAGGCTGCGGAGTTGCGGGTGACACTCTCGGTGGAGCAGAGGGAGCGGGAGCGCGACCGGTGGGAGTGGGAGCGCAGGCGATGGGCCGAGGAGCGGGAATGTCTCTCCCAGCAGGTCCTCGACGCATGCACTAGATTGGGCGTCTCCGAGCGCTTGCTACGCGAGGTGGAGGACTGGTACCGACGCGGCCGCGAGCGTGCCGTAAGAGAGGGGCGGGCCAGTGCCTACTATGCGAGCTACTTGGTGACTTCCTCTGAGTACCAGAGGAATGTCCAGGAGGGAAGCGCTGCCCAGCGGTCGACTGACTCCTGTACCTCCATGAGGCCACCGCCTCCTTGCTTGATTGCAGACCCCGACGAGGCTGAGAGCAGTCGACAGCACTGACCAGCAGAGAGTGGTGGCGAGAGCTAGGCCACCTTCATGATATGTACTTTTTTGTGTTTTTCCACATGCTGATGTGTACCCAGTGGGGTACTTTATGATGTACTTTTGGGGTTGGCCCCCCTTTTGGCCATGATATACATATTTTATATGCGCCTTGCCTTCTTCCTTTTTGTACCTAAAAATACTTGAACAAACAAGTTAAACGTCTATTCTGACTCAGCCCCTTGCACATTAGGCGGACTAAGCTTCATGATCTTGTCAAGGGGCTGAGCCTTTATTCAAATAAGGCGTGGATAAAGAATAACATAATTAAGATGCCGCATGCAAGCATGCAGATGCTAACATGAAATAAATAAAAAGTGAGCATGCACTCGATGCATTCATACAAATGGAGTGTGATTTTTTTTTTGGTGTTTTCAGCATATTTATTTTTTTGGATTTTGACATGTTCGATTTTTTTTAGGTTTAAAAAATATTCAATTTTTTATTTTGAAAATATTCTTCTTTTTTTGGTTTTTCAATTTTTAGTTTTAAAAATATTCAATTTTTGTGGTTTTGAAAATATTTAATTTTTTTGGGTTTTGAAAATGTTCATTTTTTGGGGTTTGAAAATATTCAATTTTTTTGGGTTTTGAAAATATGCGCCGCAACCTGGCTTAGTCCCTTTTAAAAAGACGCGCGGAATGAAGGGAATTCGCTCTAATTGGAAAGACCTGGTGCTTGGACCCTTCAATTACTTAGCCATCATTAAGAGTTCATTAATAATTCTTAAGTGTGTTAAACAGAGGTTGGACGTGCTTACGTGGTGCCTTCACCCGAGAGGGCTTTCGACGACGTCCTCTTCGGTTGATTGTTGCCTTGCCTTGAACCTGGAATGTACCCATAGGGGAGAAGGGAAGACGATATTTAGGAAGTCTGCTAATAGTTTGGGTAACCAGGGAGACGCTCATTCCTCTGCCCTACACTCAATGGGGTTTAGTCTTTTTGGCTTACAGGGTTTTGGCAGCTTACGACCCAGCCCATTTGGATCTCTGCGGGGACTTTGCCGCTCTTGACGTGCTTTTATATTTGGTTTGCCTTGTTTTTGGATCTTTTGCCTTGATTTGCATTGTTTTCTTTCTTTTTTCCTTATTGGGCCTTGACCTACGTCCACTTAAGCTTCAGACAAATTTAAAGGTTGATCCCTCAGGTTCCCTTTTCTATTGGCAGACCGAGTGGAAAGAAACAGGTAATGTCCTAGACTCTTGGTTAGGCATTGATCTCCCTTAGATTTGTGCTTCTAGCTTCTGAGGGTGGGCGTGTAAGTGTGTGGATGTTGACACCTCAGGTTAACCCACTAAGAATAAGAAATGAATTAGAAATGACAGCTTTTGGTTTAGGGTCCGTGTACCATGTCAGTCCAAACACCTATCTAGGGTAGTATTTCTTCAGGTAAAGCCCATTCCAAGGATGAGAGAGCTCCTCACCCTCCGCGTTCACTAACCCATACGCGTTTCCTGGATATACCTCTTTAACTACGTATGACCCTTCCCAGTTTGGTTGGAGTTTGGATCGGGGACCACCAAGTTTTACAAAGATTCTTTTGATTACCATTTCACTGACTTTGAATTTTCTCTCAATTACCTTCTTTTGATAAAAACGAGTGAGCCTGTTCTGATATGATCTTGTGTGTTCTGCGGCGACCAGACGCTTCTTATCTAAGAGTTCCAGTTGTTCTAGGAGCGATTCACGCCGCTCATCGATTAACAAGTCTTTGTCAAGCTGGACTCTTAGTGAGAGAATGAGAATCTCATATGGTACTACAACCTCCATTCCATAAGTGAGGGCAAACGGTGTTTGCCCTGTGGGAGTATGGATTGAAGTGCGGTAGGCCCATAGAGCTTCTGCAAGCTTTTCTGGCCAATCCAAGAACTTATTAGCCTCACAGGTTTTCTTTATGATTTGATTAAGGTTTTGTTTGTGGCCTCTGCTTGTCCATTGCCTTGCGGATAATATGGAGATGAATGATGCAATGCAATTTTATACCTGTTGCAGAGGTTTTTTTTTTTTTGGCAAAGAATGTGCAGCAGGATCAGCGACCGGTCAAGTGCACTCCACCCTAGCAGGGTGAAATGGAACCACTCCCTCAGGCGATCAACCTACTACAAAAATAATATATTAATATGAAAGTGGAGGTATAGATGCTGCGGGGCATACCCCTGAGAGAACAAAATATCATGAATGTCTAAAATTCCCAAAACCCATCCGGTCCCCTATATAAGCAGGAAAGCAAGGACTGGGAAGCTGCCTAGCTGAGGTGAAGACCTCATTACAATGCATAGAACAAGAAAAATTGGCTAAGGCATCCGCCACTTGGTTGGCCTCCCTAAAGACATGAGTAACTCGAACACCATAGAGTTGAACAAACTCAAGAACTGCCCTCCACCATCTGTAACAGTCCCAGGCTGGAGCAATGCCAGAATGAAGAGAGGTAACTAAAGTCAAAGAATCCGAACAAATATCAGTGACTGTGAGACCCTGCTCAACAGCTAATAAAACACCATCATGCATGGCACGAACCTTAGCAGCTAGGCTAGAACCAACACCATAATAGTGAGAAAAAGCCAGAAAGACAGTGCCATAGGAATTCCTGAAGATACCTCCACCCCCACAAGGGCCCGAGTTACCTTTGCTAGCACCATCAACATTGAGCATAAGACCTTGAATAGGTGGGATCCATCTCACAAATTTAGTCATCTTGAGAGGAGTAGTAACAAGAAAGCCAAGCTCCAGAATGGCTTCCATTTGCTGGGGCGTAGAACTCTTTTTAAAGGCCATCCTGCTAATGGCAGTAGCAACTAACTCTTGAATGTTATGGCGCATAGAGTTTGGAGAGATCTTGACTTGTTCGAACTTCATTTTGCACCTAGTTTTCCATAGTTCCCAAACAATAAGCATGTAGTAGTAGATAGTGACAAAACCATGAGGGTTAGAGAGGCTACAAGACTTCAGGATATCCCAAAGACGAAAAGAGATATTATCTTGAATACCATGGCCAGCAACAAGAAGGAGAGAAGCCCATTGCCAAAGGGGTTTGGCTAAATCACTCTTAACAAAAAGATGATTCATATCCTCAACTTGAAGACTCCAGCAACAACAACAATGGGAAGGTAATGGAATACCACACTCAGCAATACAAACATCCACAGGGACAGCTCTATGAAGCAATTGCCAACAGAACATGGAAGCACGCCTGCTGAAATGTTGGTGCCAAATATGAAGAAGAGGTGTGCACTTAACTCCATGACTACGAATCAGATCATAGGCACTTTTGATAGAGAATACACTATTTTTAGAAGGAACCCAAACACAAATATTTGCATTAGTAGAGAGCTGCAGCTGATCCAGATTAACATCAATAAGCGAACACAAGTGGTGGCTGTTATCAAGAAGGACCTCCTGAATAGTGGGAGAAGGTTCTAATAAAGGAGTAGATAAGTTATTCCGAAGAGGCTTCTGACCAATCCAAACATCATCCAAGAAACTAATTCTAGCACCATTACCCAAGATCCATCTAGAATTATGTTTAACAATGTCATGCACAGCAGAGAATAGCTTCTTGGATATACCATGCAGGTGCCCAATAAGCTGGCTACCATGAAAGAATCTGTCCCTGGCATAGGCAACCCACAAAGAAGACCCATGATAAATATTCCAAATAAGCTTGATATCCATAGAAGTTTGAACATGCTAAAGGCTACGAACACCAAGACCACCTTCCAAAATAGGCTTATGAATAGTAGCCCAAGAGACCTAGTGCCTGCAGTTCTCACTAGGAGAACCAGCCCAGAAGAAGGCAGCACAAAGGCTCTTAATAAAAGTGAGAACAGTTTTAGGAATGGAAGATGCAGTGGCTAGATACATCGGCATAGAAGTAAGAACCGAATTAACAAGAGTAATTCTACCCACTTTAGACAGGAATCTAGACTTCCAGTTGCTAATTCGAGTAGTGATTTATCCATCAAGGTCTTGTAATCAGCCACCAAGTTTCTACCTTGCTTAATAGGCACGCCCAGATAATGCATAGACCCTTTTTGTTGGTGGAAACCAGTAAGCCGACTAATTTTAGAGAGCACATGAAGAGGAGCAGAATTAGAGATGAGAAAGCTGCTTTTGCCATGGTTAACCCTTTGCCCAGTAGACTGCTCATACCTCTTGATGAAATACATGATTTTATGGATACTAGTAGCCTGACCATTGAGGAAGATGAGGGTGTCATCAGCATATAAAAGGTGAGAGATGTGTAAACAATTCCTGGGACCCGAATAAGGTTGAATGACACAGTTATCCAACAATATGCGAAGACCCCTACTCAAAGTTTCCTCCATGATGATAAAGAGAGCCGGAGCAAGAGGATCGCCCTGATGTAATCCTCTGGATGACTTAAAGAAACCAGCAAGGGAACCATTAAAAAGAACAAAGAACCAACAATTAGAGATAAGTATGGCCACATAAGAAGTGAATCTAGAAGAGAAGCCAAACTTGCGAAGGACCGCCAAGAGGAAATCTCATTCGACCCGATCATAAGCTTTCATCATATCAAGTTTAAAGATAACATTATGACCACGAACTTTCCTGCCAAGGTTAGAAACCAACTGTCTCACCAAGAAAACATTGTCCATGATGTTCCTTCCTTTAACAAAAGCACCTTGCTCCATAGAGATAATAGAAGGCAGAACAGTAGTAAGCCTATTGCAAATGATAGAAGACACAATTTTATAACAAAAGTTGCAAAGGCTGATGGGGCAGTAGTGACTATAGCTGCTAGGTGTAGACGTGAGATTTGGCCTATCTTCACGTGGTTCATGGCCCAATAAGGCATGTTTGACCGCTTGTTGACTTGCCTCGGATCCCATGTAGATGGCAACATCGACTGCAGTTGACTACAAGTTGGCGGCATAGTACCTTGACGTCGATTCAGGTTAGCGTCCACCGGTGTTGACGTCTGCATGGGGTTGGTGATAGCATCGCTTGCCGTCACTGGGTTTACTTGTTTTGTGCAACTGCCCGAGATTCCATCCCATTAAGCGCCCTCTCCTCGGCCATGCAACGCATGGGGCCGTTCCCAACGGGCAAATGGGCCACCTTGGCACCCCCTTGACCCAGTAAAAGTCCTACGTGGCTTCCTCTCATTGGTTCAAGCCTTAACACATGGATTGCCACATGTTTAAGTGTGTTTCGTCACCCTTGAGCATCCTATGCTCCCTAACTCCGCCCCCACTGTCTATATAAGGTACTCCTTGGCCTTCTAAGTGGAGGGGGAGATGCTGGACGAGCTAGTGCATATTGTCTTGAGAGAAGAGAGAGAAAAGTGACTTGAGAGCTTCCACCTTTGCTTTCTCTCATTCTCACAACCCTTGGACCATCCAGGAGGCTTCACCATGAGCTGGAGGAGCCCACAAAGGAGCCAAACAAGCTGCTACATGAGGATCATCTCCCTCTTCTTCCTCTCTTTCCCTTCCTACTCTCTCTAGCTTTGCTTGCTACACACACTCACACTCACACTCACACTCTAGGCATGTAGTGCACCTCCCAACATACCCAAAAGGGGTTTTCCAACCAAAAAATGGAGGGAAGAAGGGTGGTCATAACACTTGGCCACCCCTCTTCTCAAGTCCGCAACCGGTACGGGGCTCTCCTTTTGGTCTTCTCTTTTCACTTTGGACGTTTACTACACTACATTTAGGTCTAATAGAGTCTTCTCTTTGTGGTAGGAACACTCAAACGAGACCGTGGAGCTTCCTTACTTTGGCCAGACGAAGAGAGGAAAGTTGAAGTCCCATCATCATTCGCTACGCGAGGCACGTCACTGGCGTGATGACAACACTTCCTTGGGCATAGGTAAGGCCCTGGCGATCACATCCCATTCATCTTCTTAGCTGGTTTCTTTCTTTTTCCCTTGGTCAACCTGGTCAAATGGAGGTCAAAGAAGCAAAAGAAGATCAACCAGCATCCATTCAATGCCAACGAGGGAGCTCACCCAACGTTTGGGAACCTCCAGAGACAGCAAGTGCTTGCGGGGGCGCGGAACGGAGCGTCCACAGCTCTTCTTTGGCGATCACAGTGGGACCACTGCTACTGCCACGGTCTTCAGTCTGCATACAAGTAGACGACAAGCAATCTTTCTGTTTAACCAAGTAAACGTCCACTCTTCCTGTTGTTGAGTTCCTGTTAACGTCCATATCCACCGCCGTTTACTTCCTGTGAGCGTCCATCGATCATGCCGTTTACTGTCTTTTGAAGAACTGAACGTCCACTGGTTTGCCATTTACTTCCCAGAAGCTTTTTTATGGCTGTTTTGATTAATTTCTTTTTCTGTTTGCTTCCTGTTTGATCCCTAACGGTCCTCAGTCACCGGGGGGGGGGGGGTCCTTATTTCTCTTCTGTTCTAGTCTCCCCACACTTTTAGGATAGCCCCTCCTTGGTTCACGACCTTTTATCCAGGGATTCCCTCTTGGGTAAATCGGGTTGGCTTCAAGGAGAACTCCATAAGTCCCTAAATTCTATGGATTTCCTCACGGTATAGGGCAGGAGGACCTTTCACCTTCCTATTTAGTCTGCCTATTCACCCGGGTTTGAGTGAGAAGTAAGAGAACCGGCCTTTTACAAGACTAACTAACACACAACTTCAATATTTCAAAATTTTAGGGGACGTTGTTTGATAACATTATTAGGTAGAAATCTATATTTCTCCTAATAACAGTGTAGTTAATCAACTTAACCATCTTAAAATCAGTAGGTTGTGTGTTGCTAATGGACTCTTGGTTGAACTCCATCAATATGACTAACAATCCGGCATTTGAATATGACGATAATATCAATGATGAGTTTGTCAAAATGGCCAACACTAACATGCAGCCTGAAGAGTCTGTTCAATCCTCCTCTCAAGCTGATAATGAGGAGAGTGTGAGTCTGAGGGTCAACCCCACATATGCTCAAGAAATCCAAGATGACCTCGAATTCTCCAAACTCATGTCCCACTATTCGCCCGAGGACATCATTTCAATGCTTTCCAAGCATATCGCCCGGGCGATGGCCTCTCGTTCCTCTCCATCTCCATCTCCTTTCCATGCTTCCTTATCTAGGCCCATTCCTAGGCCGGTCACCCCATCCTGGGTCCCCATCTCCACTCCTATTCCTCCTCCCACTCCCTTACCTACTTCCATTCTAACTCCTCCCTCTGTCTATCCACCCTATGTCCAACCTACACCGCCCGCTCAATCTGAATCCATCTCCCGATCAGAGATGGAGGGCCTCGTTAGGAAGCTCTTAGCTGAGTCCTTGTCCCTCCCCAAGCCTCACTCTCTCCAAAACTACTGCAAGCTCCCCAATGCCTACTTTCCCCCGAGCTTCAAGGCCCCGAAGTACCGCAAGTATGATGGGACCTCTGACCCCCAATTCCATCTCGCTGGCTTCACCATGGATTCCCACCGGTGGATGTATGATCGGGTCCTCTTAGTCCACTCTTCCAACAATCGTTAGAAGGGGAGGCTTTGAGGTGGTTCACCTCCTTGCCCGCATCCGACCTTGTTAATTTTGACATATTCTCTGAACGCTTCATCTCCCACTTTTCTTACATGGCCACCCAAGTCCCTACACTTTCTGACTTGGTGGTAAAAAAGATGAGCCGGATGAAGACTTTGTCATATTTGCCAACCGATGGAGATCCATGGCTTCAAGGGCCGACCTCCCCATCCCAAAGTCCCAAGCCATAACCATGATAGTCACCAATACCACTCCTTTGCTCCATTCTATATTGATGCTTAGTGAGTTCCCCTCCTTCTCCCATCTTTACAACCGAGCTAGGTTGGTCCAAAATCAAATCAAGGACTCCTCCCTCCCGCCGTTCTTTGAAGGGAAGCCTAAGGGATGCAAGGCTCCCGCGGCACCCACCACCGAGGGGGTGATCGTCGATGAGTCCATTAATGTCTGCTGTCAGCCACTGAAGCCTCCTAACAAGCCTTCCAACCCTCCCTCTGATCCTCACCAATTCCCATCACATCCCTCTATGCACTATTCAACTGTTCCTCCATTTTCTGGCTATACTCGCCCAAGAGATCTTACTATCCTGCTCTCCCAGAATCCCTTGGGGACATTTTCTTTGCCCTCATATCTTGCGATGCTATCCAACTCCCACCATAAATGGAAGGTGTGCATCCGAGGGCCGATACTTCAAAGTACTGTCCCTATCATAGGCCCCCCAGTCATGAAATCCACAATTGCTTCACTTTCCGTGACTGGGTGTACGACATGAACGATCAGGGTAGGATCAATTAGGATGATGTTAAGATCGCCATTTCCAAGTCTAAGTACACAGGAAGGGACCTGGGTATTGTGCAGAACCCCCTCCCCAACCACCACCACAACAACAACTCATCCTCCTCCAAGTCCCAGGAAAAAGTCAATATCATGACACATCCAGAACCTCGGATTATGAGGAGAGAGCAAAGGTGGGGGGTAGAAGGTTTTGAAGAATGGTACCCGTGTTTTTCTGTAGAGTCCCAGGAACCTTCCACCACTATAGAGGCACCTGGTAAAAAGAAGGGGCACGAAGCCAGAGAACCAGCCAAGCTAGGGGCATCCAATCATTGCTTAACTCAACCCATCTCTCGAATTTCCAAACCGTCCAATCCAAATGCCAAGCCTTTGCCAGTCCAGATCATTCTGTCACCAATCTTAAGAACAACTTTGCAGACCCCCAATCCTCTCCTGCTAGAACTCGAATATCCGAGACCTATAGGGTATGGGGCCATTATTCCTTGGCAATCTGCCTTCTTAAGGGTTGTTCTTCCCGCTTCACAGGAGACCAAGTCAACTTTCCTCAGGCTAAGGTGCCGTGCTAGCTTCCTTGCTAAGCTTGCACCCAATTCATTCCCTGCACTGCTTGGTCCCTTTCCTCTCATCAAGTCAACGCCCTTAACTATTCTTCGAGTCCCTCAATTTCACTTATGTTTGACCCTTTCAACAAGGACTCGAAATGATTTGTTCTCCACTGAATCCCTTGCAATGTGCCTACGATCCAAGATCAGGGGCAACCTTTTCATTCCAGCTGGATCCATCTATCTCATTTTCAAACAAGGCAGTTTCAGGGGGCACTTTGGTTACTTCATTATTTGCTTTGGCTTTGGATTCAAGGGGCATACCTTTCTTTATATGGTTCGTTATCTATTCTTATACCAATTTCATATCGGACCATCTTCAGATGTTGGGATTTCTATGATGTACAATTTAACTCGGGTTTGGGGCACACTATTTCAGCTCCTCACACTCCTTTCTCAAGGGAAATCCACGCTGGTCATGAGAACTTCATCCTTGTCTCTATCAAGCTCAGATCCTTTCTTTATGCTTGAGGGAGACCCCACTTCACCCAATTCACCCAATTCACCCACTCTTCCTAAGCCTCCTGACTTGGTAGAGTTCGCTTCTTCCCAAAACTCACCCTATCACAAGGGGCATGCCTACCATGTTGTTCATAGTATGCTCCCTCATCCTTCCATTATTGTACATTCCCTTACTTAACCTTACCCAATTCACATCTATCGCCATCAAATTCTTTCTGATGAACAAACTGTCCCCATAATAAATATTTCCATTTATTTATATATTAATTTTGATGATTAACAAAATAACATTAATGGATTTCTTGAGCCTTGAGAACAGGAAGCAAAAGAAAAATGAAAGATCAAGGCAATCTGGTAAGTCCCATCATTTCTATCTAAGTCCCTGTAACGACTTCTTTGATAATCAGAACGACTTCCTCTTTGACCGGATCACTCGAATCGTTACCGCATCGACTTCTTTAGAACTCGCAACGACTCTCTAGCCGTAACGACTTCTTTAGAGTTCGTAACGACTTCTTTAGAACTCGCAACGACTCTCTAGCCGTAACGACTTCTTTAGAGTTCGTAACGACTTCTTTAGAACTCGCAACGACTCTCTAGCCGTAACGACTTCTTTAGAGTCGTAACGACTTCTTTAGAACTCGCAACGACTCTCTAGCCGTAACGACTTCTTTAGAGTTCGTAACGACTTCTTTAGAACTCGCAACGACTCTCTAGCCGTAACGACTTCTTTAGAGTTCGTAACGACTTCTTCATTAGTCAGAACGACTTCTTTGTTAGTCATAACGATTTCGGTAACGACTTCTTTATTAGTCATAACGATTTCGGTAACGACTTCCTTATTAGTCATAACGATTTCGGTAACGACTTCCTTATCAGTCATAACGATTTCGGTAACGACTTCTTTATTAGTCATAACGATTTCGGTAACGACTTCCTTATCAGTCATAACGATTTCGCGTAACGACTTCTTTATTAGTCATAACGATTTCGGTAACGACTTCTTTATTAGTCATAACGATTTCGGTAACGACTTCCTTATCAGTCATAACGATTTCGCGTAACGACTTCTTTATTAGTCATAACGATTTCGGTAACGACTTCTTTATTAGTCATAACGATTTCGGTAACGATTTCTTTATTAGTCATAACGACTTCGCGCAACGACTTCATAAGTTATCACAACGATTTCTTTACAGCTCATAACGACTTGCTATAACTCATAACGATTTCATAAGTTATGAAGTCAGTAAGATTCTCTTTATCGAATTTCTTGATGCATCCTTTTATAACGTTGAAAAGTCAAAGTCATATCTTGTCTGTTGACTGCTATGCATTAAATGCTCTCCGATCGTATCTCCCATGCATGCAGACAATATCTTCCATTTCCATGCTACTCTGTCTACGTACCTTTTCTTGGACAGAAAGGAGCTTTGCTATATACTGCAATATCTGTTCCATCTCAACTAACAATAGACAGCAGTCCTAGCTGTCTTCTATTTATTGATGATATGCTTACAGATATCTGACAAGACTCATCTGAACAACGTTGGACACAAGATACAAAGTTCTATGACATCTCTTTGGCGTGTACACCAGGATAAGAGACTGACGATCAGAAACTTCCTCAGTAACCAGTCTAACGTACACAAGGATAAGAGACAACGGACATTTCAACGTTCGAATTTGAATCAGCAGTTTAAATAGAAGACTCAAGACAAAAAGAAGAAAAAAGATAGAGCAACATCGCTTGATTTTAGAAGAAGAAAGGAATCCATCTCTCTCAATCTTTAGAACTTTGAAGAAGAGCGAAGCCTCCACTCAAAAACCTTGTTCTAAGCTCTTAGCTCTCTGTGCTCAAAGAAATCTTCTCATTTGTAAGAGCCTGTGTGGTCCTTGGAGAGAAAAACCTTGTTAAATCTCTTTCTCTCTCGGGGCTTAGATGCTTCAGGTTGTAGCTGGTCAAGCTAGAATCTGAAGCCTGTTTTCACACTCTTTTTCTGATTAGTTTGTGTTCCCTTCTGGACGAAGGAAGACCTGGTGGTATCCAGGGTGGTTGTTGTTCCCTTCTGACGAAGGAAGACCTGGTGGTATCCAGGGTGGCTGTAGTTCCCTTCAGGCTGAAGGAAGACCAGTTGAGGCTGGGTGTAAGGATCCTTAAGGGGGATTGTACCCTTGATAGTAAAATCCTGAGGTATTGCTCAGGGACTGGACGTAGGTCTCCTGTGGAGAGGAGTTCCGAACCAGGATAAAATCCTTGTGTCTTGTGGATGTGTTTTGTGTGATTGTTATATTGTTTGTTCTAACTCTAACCTTGTTATTAAGTTGTGCAATCTTTTTAGTAGACAGGTTTTAATCAAAGATCGAAGTTTTAATAACCCATTCACCCCCCCTCTGGGCTAGCTAGCTGGGCAACAAGTGGTATCAGAGCCCGTCTCTTCGACAAAGAAGAAGATCCAACGATCTGAAGAGCAAAGATCAATGGCAGCCCAAAGTCACTTCGAAGGTCAGTCTGTCAACAGACCTCCCTTGTTCGATGGTGAAGATTATACGTATTGGAAGACCAGGATGGAATACTTTCTACAAGGCCACGATTATCAAATCTGGTCAATAGTGGAAGAAGGTGATCTGGTCGTCACAAATGAGAAAGCACAATGGACAGATGAAGATAGAAAGAAAATCTCCTTGAACTGTAAAGCTAAGAGCATTCTATGTTGTGCTCTAAGCAAGAAAGAGTTCAACAGAGTTTCAGCATGCAAATCCTCCATGGAAATGTGGGAAAAGTTAAAGATCACATATGAAGGTACAGACAAAGTAAAGGAGACAAGAATTGACATTCTTGTCACTCAGTATGAAAGATTTCAAATGCAAACAGGTGAGTCTATTACCCAAATGTTTAGTAGATTTACTGACATTACTAATGGCCTAGCAAGTCTAGGAAAGTCATATGAAAATGCAGATATGGTAAGGAAGATTCTCAGATCCCTGCCATCTTCATGGACGGCAAAGGTCACAGCTATCGAAGAAGCTAATGATCTTAAGAGAATGTCGGTAGAAAAACTCATTGGGTCTCTCATGGCCCATGAAATAAACATGGAAAGACTAGGAGAATCCTCCAGTAGAAAGAAGCAGTCAAATGCACTTAAAGCTAATGGGGACTCATCAGAAGAATCCTTAAATAACAGTGAAGATAGCAAAGATAGTGATGATGAAGAAGCCATGCTCTCAAGAAGATTGCAGAGAATCTTGGCAAAGAAAAAGAAGTTCCAGTCTGGTAGGAGGTACTTCAAGAAAAACAAAGATCTCAAGAGACCAGATGGAAAAGATCAGAAGAGGAATGAGCCTCTTTGCTATGAATGTAAGAAACCTGGACATATCAAGGCAGACTGTCCAATGTTAAAGAAAAATGATCACAAGAAGAAGGACAGCTCCAAGAAGTTCAGAAGATTCAAAAAGAAAGCCATGGCAGCTGCATGGGACAACAGCAGCGACTCAGATAGTGAGTCAAGCTCGAGTAGTGAAGGAGAAGAAGCCAACTTGGCTCTCATGGCGAATACCGAGGATAAGGTAACATCTGATTCTTCTTTCGATTCCTGTAATGACTCAGATTCAGATAATTTGGAAAGTGCATTTAATGAACTCTACGATAAGTATAAAGAAGTATGTAAACTACTTAAGCTAAGTAAGAAAAATATCACATGTCTCGAAAATACCAACTCAGATTTAAAATCTGAAAACGAAGAACTAGAAAAACAAATAGTTGAGCTTAAGAGAAGAAATGAACTATTATGTTAAAATCACTGACCTAGAAAAACAGGAAAACTCAGATGATTTAAGAAAAACTGTAAATAAATTAACTGAAGAAAACAATACTCTAGCAAGCACCCTAGAAAAATTTACCAATGGTAAGAATTCTTTAATATTAAAAGGTGCTAGGAGATCGGGTAAAAAGAAAAATGGACTAGGATATACACCCCCAGATAATGAAGAAACCATAATATACCCTAAAACATATCCTACACCAAAATTTGTACCCGAACAAGATGTAGCATACAAAGCTGATTTCAAATACATAGAAAAAGTAACTAAGTTATCCTGCTGCAGTCACTGCAACAAGCTAGGACATATTAAAATGACATGCCCAACAAGACATAAAAAATGGATATTAAAAGGTAAAGTTGATGATACTAACCAATCAGGACCCAAAGAGAATTTGGGTACCTAAAGCTTGATGTTTTCATTTCAGGTTAACCCTCGAGCATCCAAATGGTATTTGGATAGTGGGTGCTCAAGGCATATGTCAGGCAACAAGAAGATATTTGTTGATCTCCAAGCTGAAGAAGACACAGTCACCTATGGAGATAATGGAAAAGGGACTGTGATAGGAAGCGGGTCTGTGAACATCAAAGGAAAATCAGTCATAAAGGATGTAATGCTGGTCAAAGGGTTAAAGCACAATCTCATCAGCATCAGCCAGTTGTGTGACAAAGGCCATCAAATTCAGTTTCAAGAATCAAAATGCAGTATCTTAAAAGATGGTGAAGTCATATTTGAAGCCTACAGAGAAAGAAATTTGTATGTTATATATCTCGATGAACTCAAGGATCAAGATGTGTGTTGGCAGCTAGCAAAGATAAATCAACTAAGTTGTGGCACAGAAGATTGGGCCACTGCAGCTTGGATGGGCTGAACAAGCTCAGAAAAGGAAACTAGTTGAAGGACTGCCAAAGTAAATTTCAGATTGGATAGCATTTGCAGACCTTGTGCAAGAGGAAAGCACACCAAGAGCTCCTTCAAATCAAAGACTGTAGTAACCACCTCAAAGCCCTTAGAACTACTTCACATGGATTTATTTGGGCCAATGAGGACTACCAGTTTGGGAGGAAAGAATTTTGGATTTGTAATAGTTGATGATTATTCAAGATTACTTGGGTATCCTTTTTAGAGCACAAAGATGACACATTTGAGAACTTTGTCAGCTTCAGTAAGAAAGTTCAGAAAGATCAGAAATTCTCAATTGTCTCTATTCGATCAGATCATGGTGGTGAGTTTCAGAATGAAAATTTTCGAAGTTCTGTGATGATCAAGGAATTGAGCACAACTTCTCAGCTCCAAGGACACCTCAACAGAATGGAATTGCTGAGAGGAAAAACAGAACTCTTTTGGATATGGCAAGATCAATGTTATCAGAATATGATCTGCCAAGATATTTCTGGGCCGAAGCTATCAATACTGCATGTTATATCATAAATAGAGTGATGATCAGGCCAATTCTGAAAAAGACTGCTTATGAACTCTACAAAGAAAAGAAGCCAAAGATTAGCCATTTCAGAATATTTGGATGTCCTTGCTTCATCCATAACAATGGAAAAAGGGACATTGGTAAGTTGGATGCAAAATCAGATGAAGGCATTTTCATGGGGTATTCCTCTAAACCTAAAGGTTATAGAGTTTTCAATAAACGTTCCTTATTAATTGAAAATCAGTACATGTTATTTTTGATGAATCTAACCCTTCCTTGAAAAAGGAAGAAATTAGTGACATTGATGATGCAGATGTCTTGTCCGAAAAATTAAAGAAAACTTCAATTAAGGACAAAGAGGATCCAACTCTGGAAGAACTGCAGCAAACAGAAATCCAACATAAAGATCTTCCAAAGGAATGGAGACATCAGAAAGATCACCCTCCTGAAAACATCATTGGTGATCCATCTGTAGGGGTAAGAACTAGAGGTAATGTAATTCCATGCGACTATTTAGCATTTGTTTCTCAAATAGAGCCTAAGACAGTCAATGAAGCTTTATCTGATGAATCTTGGATACTAGCCATGCAAGATGAACTAAATCAGTTCAAGAGAAACCAAGTATGGTCACTTGTTCCTAGACCATCCAATCATTCAGTTATTGGCACCAAATGGGTGTTCAGAAATAAACTGGATGAGTCTGGAATAATCTTAAGGAACAAAGCCAGATTGGTGGCTCAAGGCTACTCCCAAGAGGAAGGCATAGATTTCGATGAAACTTATGCACCTGTAGCTAGACTTGAGGCCATTAGGATTTTACTTGCTTATGCATCCGCACTTGATTTAAAACTTTTCAAATGGATGTCAAATCAGCCTTTTTAAATGGTTTCATCAAGGAGGAAGTTTATGTTGAACAACCTCCAGGTTTTGACGACTCTGAATTTCCAAATCATGTATTTAAACTACATAAGCTTATATGGTCTAAAGCAAGCTCCTAGAGCCTGGTATGAAAGGCTCAGTAATTTCTTATTAAATCATGGTTTCACTAGAGGTAAAGTAGATAGTACATTATTTATAAAATCTAAGGTTAAACATATACTTCTTGTACAAATCTATGTGGATGATATTATTTTGGATCTACTGATGAATCTCTTTGCAAGTACTTTGAAAAGCTTATGCAGGGAGAATTCGAAATGAGCTTGATGGGGGAGTTAAGCTACTTCCTTGGATTGCAAATCAAGCAAGGGAAGGATGGCACTCATATCTGTCAAGCAAAGTACACCAAAGAGCTGTTGAAGAAATTTGGATTTGAAGACGCAAAGCCATTATCAACTCCAATGAGTACATCAACCAGAATGGACAGTGATCAAAAAGGTAAAAGGGTAGATCAAAAGAATTATCGAGGTATGATAGGATCATACTTTACTTAACTGCCAGTAGACCAGACATTTTGTTCAGTGTATGCATGTGTGCTAGATATCAGGCAGATCCTAGAGAGTCTCATTTAATCTCTGTAAAAAGAATATTTAGATATTTAGCTAGAACTCATGATTTAGGTCTCTGGTATCCTAGATCTTGTGAAATAAATCTAATAGGATATTCAGATGCTGATTATGCTGGTTGCAAAGTAGATAGAAAGAGCACCAGTGGATGTTGTCAGTTTCTTGCAGGATGCTTAATATCATGGACATCCAAGA
The DNA here is from genome assembly GCA_014218235.1 of Colocasia esculenta. NCBI lineage: Eukaryota > Viridiplantae > Streptophyta > Magnoliopsida > Alismatales > Araceae > Colocasia > Colocasia esculenta. Next base: position 20,225,559 of record CM024760.1, on the reverse strand, counting down.
AACAAAATTCAGTAGCTCTATCAACAGCTGAGGCGGAATATGTTGCTGCTGGAAGTTGCTGTACACAACTTCTTTGGATAAAGCAACAACTTGAAGATTTCGGCATTCACATCAAATCAATTCCTCTATTGTGTGATAATACTAGTGCCATCAACCTCACCAAAAATCCAGTTCAACACTCAAGGACGAAACACATTGAGGTAAGATATCATTTTATTCGAGACCATGTAGCTAGTGGTAATTTAGAAATTTCGTTTATAGATACAAATGGTCAATTGGCAGATATCTTCACAAAAGCCCTACCTGAAGAGAGATTTACATCTCTTAGAAGGGAATTAGGGATGTGCAATTTGTGAAAGAATTTCTGTGATTTTATTGACATATAAATTTTTCAGATTAAATGAAAAGTTCTCTCTCCGTTAAAGTTAAACAAAACTGGTTATCTATATGCTTTGACCGCTTCTGTGTAGAAAGTTGTTTGACTTGTCAAACCTTTTTGTCGCTTTCTACCTTTGCCGCCTTTTGGCGCTCCCGTCATTAAAGTAACATTAATTTATCCAAACCGTTTTGAGATCGATTCGCCTTCCACCTTTACCCTTTTAATTCTCTATCTGTTCACCTAAAGCTGATGCCCTAACGATTTGGGATCGTCTCTCTGCAACTTTCGAAGCCTTCTTCTCTTCCCGCGAAGAACTCCTTCGAAAACTTCCGTCCCTTCCATCATCCTCCCTTCCAAAATCCTTTCTTCTCTGCACCTATGGCCGCTCCGTTGATCTCCGGAAGTGTTGGGGGCTACAGTGCTGAGTTTTTATCCCCAAAGGAGCAAGAAAGATTTACTTTTGTGAAGACAAAGATTTGCGGAAATAAGGCGGTGGATGTTCAGAATCTTGAGAAGAGTGGCATGGCCAGGCTAGTTGATACTATAAGAAGATCGCAGTGGATGGATGTGGTCACATTCAGTGAGGTAAGCTATCCGGATTTGGTAAAAGCCTTCTACGTCTGTCTGAAGTCAGAAGCAGATGGATCCCTTGTTTCCTCTGTCAAGGGTATCCAAATCAGAATAACCCGTGAGCTGTTGCATGATCTGTTTGGAGTGAAGACCTCAGGATTTAGTGGCATTCACTCTGTGAATGATGAAGTCAAAGGTCTCGGGATCATCGGTCCAGGATTTAAGTTGAAGGATGGGAAGCTGGATATTAATCAGATGTCCGCGTTCAACCGGTTGCTGCACTTTATAGTCTGCCAAATCTTAGTTCCCCGTAGTGCTACCTTTTCCGCATGCACTAGGGCAGATTCAGGACATAATGTTCTGGGCAATCCAGAACAAAGAGATAAACCTGGCCGCCGTGATGATTGAGCGAATGTTGTTTGCACATGCTCAATTATGGGAAACAAAGAGCAAGCTGAATGTTTCCCTTCCATATGCCCATCTTCTGACCAAGATCTTCAAGCACTTTGGAGTAGATCTGTCAGGGCGGTAGCTGAAAAGATGGGCCAGTCTATAAGGTCCAGAAACCTGAAGAAAAGTGGCTTTTCAGTGCAAGAAGGAGTTTGGACGAAATCCTCTGTGGCTGAAGGAGAAGCAGTTATTGCAGATATTCCAGAGGCAGTAGAAGTAGAGCAAGAAGCACCAAGTCCTGCAGAGCAAGAACCAGTTGAGTCAGCTGTGGGATGCCAATCTGAAGTTCCATTGGAAGAGGGTGCAGCTGGTGTGGCAGATTCCTCGCCCACCACCTTAGTCACCTCTATTTTAAGAGAGGTATTGGACTCCATCCCCTCCATCTCAGTCTCTTCTCAGGCAGGTGGACCTGTGAAGATGTAGTCTTGGAAGAAGCTCCTGCTCAGGGGGAGCAAGCAAGTTTTGAAGTCCCTGCTCCCATTCAGGGGGAGCATGCTGAGAGTGAAAGGCCAGAGAATGAAGCCCAAGTGCAGCTATAAAGCAGAAAAGGGTTGTTCGCAGGAGATCCAGGAAGGGCCATAGGAAAATAAAGTTGAAGCATGTTATGGCCTTGGTAAAAGCCAAGGAGAGATCCTGACATCAGTTCAGAATGGTATACAAGGAATTGTCTCAAGTCAAGTGTCAACCTCCTCAGACGTATCCTCAATAAGAAATGCAATGAGGTACTTCAATAAGGAAATGTCTGATATGAAGAATTTGCTGGCCAGTATTTCAAAGTCTAGTGGTGTCCCTCCTGCACCTACTCTGAGCCATCCAGCTGAAGTTCCTAGGCCACCAGGGCCTCAAGCTGAAGTTCCTAGGCCACCAGGGCCTCAAGCTGAAGTTCCTAGGCCACCAGGGCCTCAAGCTGAAGTTCCTAGCCACCAGGGCCTCCAGCAGAAGTCTCAGGGCCAACAGGGCCGCCAGCTCAAGGGTCAGGGCCATCAGGGCCATCAGTTGTAGGGTCACCCGGACCAGTGGCAGCCTCAGGGTCTTCAGGACCATCTCCTGCAGTCAGAGAAAATAAGATCAAAGGAAAAGAGCCTGTGTCTATCTCCAAGGCCCCTGATTCTTCATCTCTTGCCACTCCAACCCTCTCCACACCTTCATCTCCTCCTACTGCACCTCCTGCTCCACCAACCATAAAACATCCCATGCCTCGCACCAAACCTTCCTCATCCTCTACTTCCTCTCAACCCTCCTTCTCACCTTCTCCAGCTCTCATCTCAGCTTCATCCTCATTAACTCCTCAACCTTCTCCTATTCAAACTCAATCATCTCATCCTCAATCAACATCTTCCTTTAATCCTAAACACCTTTTCTATCCTCCTACTCCTCCTAATTCTGTTACCTTTCCTCCTGTAAAACCTCTGCCTCTTGGTTTTTGACACCAATGTTCCCGACCCTTTTGAAAGGAACACTCTCCTCACCATCTTTCCACAGCCTCTCACATTCACAGGACTGACCCTCCTAGTCCTGTCTTCAAAAAGAGAAAAACCTCTTCCTCTCTAAGCACCCCTTCTACCTCTCTCTACCCTCCTATGGTACTCTCTTACCCTTGATCCTAAGAGAAGACCAATCTACAAAGAATACCTCCAGAAATGCATTCTTTCTACCATTTATGGTATTCCTTTTCTCAACCTCTCCGAACACTTGGCCATTGTTCTTCCTTTACTCAGATCTCAAGCTTTCAAATCCAAAATCTTTGAGGGCACTGAGTTCAAGACTGAAGATCAGTGGGCAGCATCAAAGGGAACAAGGCTCAGTACTCAAAATACCTGTCAGCAGCAAGGGCCGAATCCCTCTCTCACAGAGTCACCACTCACTTCTCTGAGTGGTTCATCTTCCAGCACAAGAACTCCTGGGGATCCTTCATTTTGAAGGAAATTCGCATTGCCAGAGCTTATCAGTTGTACAGTGACTTCTGTTATTTGAACAAAATTCCAGAAGTTCAGTTTTGCCAGTTCAACTCCAAGATTACTGTGCTGCAATCAGAACTCCAATCAACCGTCCTCTTACAGTCGATTTGTCTCCTTCAAAGTTGATTTTCCAGTGCTTCTGCCGAAGCTGCACTCATTAGTGCTTAATTCAGATGCTGGATCTCAGGCTCTGATATGTTTGCAAGGCAGCTGGGCCGGATGTCAGCCAAGCAGGGCCGATCACCCTCATTTCTGCGGTTCATCCTCAGAGAATATCACTCTGGCCGCATGTCTTCTCAGACCCTAGCTCCACTCATTTCTGAGTGTGAACGACTCACCTCCTCAGAATGGGAGCTTCTCTATCGGGCCTCTCATCAGCAACTGGAAGCTATCAATCAAGATCTGGTTAGTCAGAGGAAGCCGACTCTCTCTGCAGAAGCCTTTATGGATCTCAATTCCATCGCACCCTTACCAGAGCTCTATGCTGTCTGGGCAGCTAGATATTCTGCCTTCTATGACTTGAAGCAGGATCTGTTAAATCACCAACTTCACTATCCAGTTTCCTTGGACAGATTTCTCCATAGGGCCAGTTTCGGCAAGAGTACATACTTCAGATTTATTTTGGACAAAGCTCAGTATGGAGAGTTCATAGAGCAGCAAAGGCAACTCTACATTCAGAGGAACATCCCTTCCATGGGACCTCCTTCTCAGTTACCTTTGGAGTGTTTCTGCAAACTTTGAGGATCTTGAGATAAGGCATGGGCTGTTATCTCACAGCATGCCTCCTTGTTATCTCCTTTGTATTATCTCTCTTTCTTAATACAAATCTTTCTCTCTTCTTTTGTCTCTAAGCTTATCTTTTTGCCTAATGACATCATCAAAAAAGGGGAGATTGATGACCAAACTGTCCCCATAATAAATATTTCCATTTATTTATATATAATTTTGATGATTAACAAAATAACACTTAATGGATTTCTTGAGCCTTGAGAACAGGAAGCAAAAGAAAAATGAAAGATCAAGGCAATCTGGTAAGTCCCATCATTTCTATCTAAGTCCCTGTAACGACTTCTTTGATAATCAGAACGACTTCCTCTTTGACCGGATCACTCGAATCGTTACGATCGACTTCTTTAGAACTCGCAACGACTCTCTAGCCGTAACGACTTCTTTAGAGTTCGTAACGACTTCTTTAGAACTCGCAACGACTCTCTAGCCGTAACGACTTCTTTAGAGTTCGTAACGACTTCTTTAGAACTCGCAACGACTCTCTAGCCGTAACGACTTCTTTAGAGTTCGTAACGACTTCTTTAGAACTCGCAACGACTCTCTAGCCGTAACGACTTCTTTAGAGTTCGTAACGACTTCTTTAGAACTCGCAACGACTCTCTAGCCGTAACGACTTCTTTAGAGTTCGTAACGACTTCTTCATTAGTCAGAACGACTTCTTTGTTAGTCATAACGATTTCGGTAACGACTTCTTTATTAGTCATAACGATTTCGGTAACGACTTCCTTATTAGTCATAACGATTTCGGTAACGACTTCCTTATCAGTCATAACGATTTCGGTAACGACTTCTTATTAGTCATAACGATTTCGGTAACGACTTCCTTATCAGTCATAACGATTTCGCGTAACGACTTCTTTATTAGTCATAACGATTTCGGTAACGACTTCTTTATTAGTCATAACGATTTCGGTAACGACTTCCTTATCAGTCATAACGATTTCGCGTAACGACTTCTTTATTAGTCATAACGATTTCGGTAACGACTTCTTTATTAGTCATAACGATTTCGGTAACGATTTCTTTATTAGTCATAACGACTTCGCGCAACGACTTCATAAGTTATCACAACGATTTCTTTACAGCTCATAACGACTTGCTATAACTCATAACGATTTCATAAGTTATGAAGTCAGCAAGATTCTCTTTATCGAATTTCTTGATGCATCCTTTTATAACGTTGAAAAGTCAAAGTCATATCTTGTCTGTTGACTGCTATGCATTAAATGCTCTCCGATCGTATCTCCCATGCATGCAGACAATATCTTCCATTTCTATGCTACTCTGTCTACGTACCTTTTCTTGGACAGAAAGGAGCTTTGCTATATACTGCAATATCTGTTCCATCTCAACTAACAATAGACAGCAGTCCTAGCTGTCTTCTATTTATTGATGATATGCTTACAGATATCTGACAAGACTCATCTGAACAACGTTGGACACAAGATACAAAGTTCTATGACATCTCTTTGGCGTGTACACCAGGATAAGAGACTGACGATCAGAAGCTTCCTCAGTAACCAGTCTAACGTACACAAGGATAAGAGACAACGGACATTTCAACGTTCGAATTTGAATCAGCAGTTTAAATAGAAGACTCAAGACAAAAGAAGAAAAAAGATAGAGCAACATCGCTTGATTTTAGAAGAAGAAAGGAATCCATCTCTCTCAATCTTTAGAACTTTGAAGAAGAGCGAAGCCTCCACTCAAAAACCTGTTCTAAGCTCTTAGCTCTCTGTGCTCAAAGAAATCTTCTCATTTGTAAGAGCCTGTGTGGTCCTTGGAGAGAAAAACCTTGTTAAATCTCTTTCTCTCTCGGGGCTTAGATGCTTCAGGTTGTAGCTGGTCAAGCTAGAATCTGAAGCCTGTTTTCACACTCTTTTTCTGATTAGTTTGTGTTCCCTTCTGGACGAAGGAAGACCTGGTGGTATCCAGGGTGGTTGTTGTTCCCTTCTGACGAAGGAAGACCTGGTGGTATCCAGGGTGGCTGTAGTTCCCTTCAGGCTGAAGGAAGACCAGTGAGGCTGGGTGTAAGGATCCTTAAGGGGGATTGTACCCTTGATAGTAAAATCCTGAGGTATTGCTCAGGGACTGGACGTAGGTCTCCTGTGGAGAGGAGTTCCGAACCAGGATAAAATCCTTGTGTCTTGTGGATGTGTTTTGTGTGATTGTTATATTGTTTGTTCTAACTCTAACCTTGTTATTAAGTTGTGCAATCTTTTTAGTAGACAGGTTTAATCAAAGATCGAAGTTTTAATAACCCATTCACCCCCCTCTGGGCTAGCTAGCTGGGCAACACTTTCTTCTTGTCTTCCATTTCACCCCTCACCATTATCATCTAAGGTGGTCGTACGAGAAAGGTAAATATTGGTTTGCAGGTACCTCCTTGAGAGCATTTCATCGCATGGGGCCATTCTACTTCATAAGGCTCATCTTCGACAATAGCTAGAAGGCCCAGGTGAGATCTCTACCTAGGGGCATTCCGCTCGGGATGTTCCCACTCATTGTACATACCATTTATAGAATTGTTCAATTCAATTTTAGTTTTCTCAAAATTTTACACAAAATAAAAAAATAAAATAAAAAAAACAAAAAAAGAAAAAACCCAAAAAAATTGTGTATATATTGTGTACAATTTTTTTCTTAAATATCTTTTAGAACAAAAAAAAAGGAGGAGTCAATAGATTGACAGCTGTCATGCATCTCAAGTCACATGTTAAGGGGTAAGTGGCATTAGAGTAAACCAAGGACCTTGGTCTAGCAAAGTCATGGAGATTCTGTCAGGCATTGCAACCAAGCTTTTGGAGAACGAATCAACATCCACACACCACACATTTTAAAATTTGAGTCATCACTCCAAGACAGTTATTTGTCCCACGACACAACAAAGGTTACAATCCTCCTTCTTCTTCCACTCGACTGATCAAGACATTTAGCACCCTTAAACTGTTGAGCTTAGCAGTCAAGACAACTTCCCTAAGGTGAGACTAAGACACCAGAGCACGTGAAGAGGGCAGTGTCCCCGCAGGTAAACAAAAGAAGGAACAAAGAAAAATCAAATCAATAGAAAAGATAAGAAAAAGGGCCTGGTCGTGACCGTGCCTGGATATAAAATCCCTCTGTTCAAAGTCAAAGTCAAATGCTACATTGTTTGAGTTTTTCCCTAGCTGATTGCGGTAGGGCAATACGGGTGCTCGACAAAGTAGGGGTGCCAAGTTCTGACCCTGGGGTCCACAAAACACCTCACCTTGAGCCCGCTAAGCCACACATGGCCAGGTTCTCTCATCCAATCGGCACCTTGCAAAAGTGTAGGGGAAAACAAGTCTGAAATCATCTGAAGGGGCATGTTGTCAAGACTGTTTCAGCTCATCCATTTAACGGTTTTGCTAATCCTCTCGAGAAGTTTATCCCCTTATTCTTCCTTTCTCCCTTGAGGATTTCAAACCTTTAAGGTGTCTGAAGGACAAGTTTTTGTTGAGGATGAAAACTCCCTTTTTTAAATCACACTTCATGTTAATCTGTTCACCAAAGGGCAATGGTTATTGGCACACAAAAATCTCCATATTTTGCTGGGCCAATTTCTCGTTACTTCATCAGCCTCGCACTCCTTCACTGCTTAAAAATAGTTGCCAGGTGTTAAAAAAAAAGGGGCAAATCATTCAAGCACTCATTGCACAAATGCCTCCTTATGGCCTTCCAAGAGCTATGTTTTTTCGGTCTGATTTGCTGGCATGTTAACGTCCACATCGTTTGACGCTTGTTTACTATTAATGGCAGCATTGGAGGATGCCTACTCTGGTAGACGACAGTACATGTTGACGTCAATGGTAAGTTGGCGACAATCGATATGGACATTAATCTCCCAAAATTTTCAAAGCTTTATTGTTCAATATGGCCATTATCTCTCATCTTGTGCATCAAGTTGTCTTGCAGATATTTAAGCACAAGTACCGCTTGAAATCCGGAAACACTCATGCGACCGTGAGTGTTACACAGGTATGTCTAACGTAGGATTAGTCACCAGAGGCGAATAACTTGGCGACCGTGAACCCAGAGTTCCCCTTTACCAAAAACTATGACGGGTTTACGATCTCTCAGTTATTCGTATGGCCTTAGAATTTTCTCTGGTTCTAACTTGCATTTTAGATAGGAAACCCACACCAACATGCATTTAGGACTTCACTGCTAACATTCTCTTACTAACTCAAAAAAAAAGAAGAAAAAAATGGAGATTTTCCTCAATTGCTTTGTGGCACCTAGCTCAAGTGGCCTACCGGGTCAGCACCACCTTCTTGAATATTCAAGTTGATATCAGGTCTTTGTTGCCCATTCTCCAACTTGTCCCACCGTGCATATTACAAGTAATCATGCCAGTCTTATTGAGTTCATGTGAACCGTTTGCTAGTCATGAGCTTAATTCTGGACTTCTGGCTTTCCAAACATTGATTCCAGTTAGAATCTTTTGATAATCCTTTGAGAGATCAATCAATCCCTTTATCTCTATAACCCCCTAAATCTGGACAAACGTCCTAATTAGGTCAGCGGGACCAAACAGACTCCGGTTGTGAGATTCCCTCGATTCAACCGTCATATTACAACTCCTTTGACTCAGACAACACCAGAAACAAGTCAAAGTCCAACACAGTAATGCAGGGACCCTACCGTTGGGTTGTAATTGTAGTTACACGGGTAGATCACCCTTCCTCTTATCCACATTTGTCTCTCAGACGATTCGTCACTTGTTTCTAGCCTAACTCATTAGTGTGGCTTGCTAGATTTCCTATCCTCGGAGATGGCCCTTCCATCAAATCTCCACGTCCTTTGTTTACCGAGACACCAACCTTTCAGTCCGCTCTGCTCCCTTGCAAGATCGGATGTCTCGGAGGGGCATTTGTAGACGCGAGATTTGGCCCATATTCGTATGGTTCATGGCCCAATAAGGCTTGTTTGACCGCTTGTTGACTTGCCTCGGATCCCATGTAGACGGCTACATCGACTGCCGCTGACTAATGGTTGGCGGCACAGTACCTTGACGTCGATTTAGGTTGGCGTCCACCGAGGTTGACGTCTGCATGGGGTTGGCGGCAACATCGCTTGCCGTCAACTTTGGTATACTTGGTCTGCACAACTGCCCGAGATTCTAGTCCATTAAGCGCCCTCTCCTCGGCCATGAAATGCATGGGGCCGTTCCCAATGGGCAAATGGGCCACCTTGGCACCCCCTTGACCCAGTAAAAGTCCTACGTGGCCCCTCTCATTGGTTCAAGCCTTAACACATGGATTGCCACATGTTTAAGTGTGTTTCTTCACACCTGAGCATCCTATGCTCCCTAGCTCCGCCCCCACTGTCTATATAAGGTACTCCTTGGCCTTCTAAGTGGAGGGGAGATGCTGGACGAGCTAATGCATATTGTTTTGAGAGAAGAGAGAGAAAAGTGACTTGAGAGCTTCCACCTTGCTTTCTCTCATTCTCACAACCCTTGGAGCGTCCAGGAGGCTTCACCACGAGTAGAGAAGCCCACAAAGGATCCAAACAAGCTTCTACATGAGGATCATCTCCCTCTTCTTCCTCTCTTTCCCTTCCTTCTCTCTCTAGCTTTGCATGCTACACACACTCACACTCACACTCTAGGCACGTAGTGCACCTCCCAACACACCCAAAAGGGATTTTCCAACCAAAAAACGGAGGGAAGAAGGGTGGTCATAACACTTGGCCACCCCTCTTCTCAAGTCCGCAACCGATACAGGGCTCTCCTTTTGGGCATTCTCTTTTGGTTTTGGATATTTACTACACTACATTTAGGTCTAATAGCGTCTTCTATTTATGGAAGGAACACTCAAAAGAGACCGTGGAGCTTCCTTTCTTTGGTCGGACGAAGAGAGGAAAGTTGAAGTCCCAACATCATCCGCTACGCGAGGCACGTCATCGGCGTGATCACAACACTTCCTTGGGCACAGGTAAGGCCCTAGCGATCACATCCCGTTCATATTCTTAGCTGGTTTTTCCTTTTTCCCTTGGTCAACCCGGTCAAACGGAGATCAAAGAAGCAAAAGAAGGTCAACTAGCATCCATTCAACGCCAACGAGGGAGCTTACCCAACGTTCGGGAACCTCCGGAGACAGCAAGTGCTCGCGGGGGCACGGAACGGAGCATCCACACTAGGATTATCCACTTTGGGAATAAGAGTAATAATGGAAGAAGAGAACCCTTTCGAAAGAGGATAACTAGCAAACCACAAACAACATCAACGACATCTCTGCCAATAATATCCCAGCACGAAGTATAAAATTTCCTAGAGAAATCGTCTGGACCCGGAGCGCTGTTACCATTCATATTCCAGACAGTAAGTTTAACCTCTTCAGCGAAAGGCATAGAAGTAAGCATCCGGTTATCATCCTCAGAAATAAGTTGAGGGATGGAGAGTAGCAGGTTATTATCAATAGTATGATCCTCAGAAGTCAGTAGATATGAAAGAAATGCTCAGCCTCCAGCTTAAGCAGCTCTTGGTCATCGCACCAAGTGTCATTAATCTTCAGCCTATGAATAAAGTTCCTACTACGTCGACCTTGGACAACAGCATGATAAAAGCAGTGTTGTGATCACCCTCTTCCAGCCATTGAATTCTAGACTTCTGGCACCAAAAAATCTCCTGGCAGTGAAGGATTTGCCTAAGTTTGGCATTAGCCTCATTGAGATTAGAGCGGTGCTCCATAGTGGGAGACGAATCAAATACATGTTGCAGAGGTCACGGAGCTCTTGAGAGATGAATTGCGGTCCATTGTTGGTGATGATGGTACTTGGGATGCCGAACCTGGTGATGATGTTCTTCGTGATGAATTTGCACACGGTGGTTGCCTTGACCTCCACATATGCTTCAGCTTCTGCCCACTTGGTGAAGTACTCCGTTGCAGTGACGATGCATGACTTGGATTTGTTTTGGGAGTTTGGATCACCAAGGGGACCAATGATGTCGAAAGCCCACATAGCGAAAGGCCATGGGGAGGATATGGGGTGGAGTGTAGATGATGGGGAATGGATCTTGTCGGTGTGCAGTTGGCACTTGACACACCGACAGACAAAGATGGAATAATCCTCCTCTAGAGTAGGCCAGTAAAAGCCTTGCCTAAGGATCTTCTTGGCAAGCATTTGGCTATTCACATGGCCACCACACACACCTGAATGAGCCTCCTCAACAACCTTCAATACTTCATCATCATCCAAGCATCTGAGCAAAACTCTGGTGAGTCCCCTTCTATAGAGAATGTTTCCAACCAACATGTACTTCTGGGATAGTCTCCTTATTGCCTTCTTCTCATAACTTGTGGCTTCCTCAAGGTACGTCTGATTCTTACAATACTCAGCTATCTCAAAATACCATGGTTTCTCCTCATCATCCAATTCCTCTTCCAGCTCCATTAACATGATTTCTGTTTTGCCTTTCCTCTCTTCCTTCTTCAACACCTCTTCCTTGATCCATAGAAAGGCTGGGTCTTGAACAACTGGGGTATGACAACATGCAATCTGGATGCTATCAAAATCCTCAGGGTAACACATGTTGAGAGTTGAAGCGATGGTAGCGAGGGCGTCTGCTAGAAGATTCTGGTGACGAGGCACATGGACAAAGATAAGTTTAAAGAATAGCTTGGCATAGGCTGAGGCAAGTTCTTGATACGGCTTGAGCTTTAGATTTCGGGTGTGATATTTGGTGAGCACTTGGCGTAGAACCAGTTGGCTATCACCTACAATTCACAGATGGGTGACACCATAGAAGTGGGCGAGCTCGAGGCCGGCCAACAAGGCTTCATATTCAGCTATATTGTTGGTGGCAGGGAATGCCAGCTGATAAATGTTGCCCATCTAGCAAGCCCAGAGGGGGGATGAATGGGATTCTTAAATTATTGAGAACCTAAAAAATCTATTCACAAAATAGTCACACAAAACACCCTTCGATAGTTGTTAGTGTTAGTAAGGTAAACAGCAAACACACAAAGGCAATCACACTACACAAGGATTTATCCTAGTTCGAATCCCCTCTCCTTAGGAGTCCTATGTCCAGTCCCTGAGCAACACCTCAGGTTTTCACTACCCAAGGGTATAGTCCCCCTTATGGACCCTTACACACCCAGCCGCAGCTGGTCTTCTCTTCACAACCCGAAGAGGAATTACAACACCCTGGATACCACCAGGTCTTCCTTCAACACGAAGGGAATACACACCCTGGAACCCTTAGGTCTTCCTTCAACACGAAGGGAAGAAAAGAACACAAGAATGTGAAAATGAAAACAAGCCCCTAGATCAAGCTTATACAATGCTAGATCTGAAGCTAAGACTGAGAAAGAAAGGATCTGCAGAATTGATCTCTCTCTCAGTACTAGAGGCTCACTCAAAGATCTACACTAATCTCAGAGAGCAAGAGCTAGAACAGATGTGAGTGAAAAACTTGGCTCTTCAGTTTTCTCACAGAAGACTTGAAAAATTGTTGAAAGCGTTGTCTCTCTATTCAAGGTATCTTCTTCTGGAGCTTCAGTCTTCTTTATATCTTCTATTTGAAATTTGAACGTTGAAGTGCCCATTGTCTCTAAGCTTTTGTTTACGTTAGACTGCATGTCACTGTAGAGCTTCTTGTTCGATAGTCTTTAGCTTTCCATGCATGCAACAGGCGAAAGAATCTTCTCTGATATCCGTTATCTTCCATGTTGTTCAACGTTGTATTGAGGTGCGCTATCAGAGACCTGCACGCATTAAATGCTAAAACAATAGACAGCTAGGCTGTCTCTTGTTGTCAGTCAACGTTAGAATGATCTTATATAAAAATAGAAGTTCCATTCTATTCTTTCTAAAAAGATGTTTATAGAATAAACAAAAAAATAGAAGATATCGTTTCCATGCAGTGCAGTGATATGTTCAGTCGTAATAAATGCATGGTTGTCAAAAAGATATACGTGAAGTCTTTGACTTTTCAACGTACTAAAAAATGAGTTAAAATATCAAATCATTATAGTCCATGAAATCGTTACATGCATGACTGATGAAATCGTTATGCAAATGAGTTGATAACCATGTAAATCGTTGTGCACTTATAAGCAAACCGATGCACATACAAATCATTATATTGACAAATCGTTATGACTCTATAAGCAAATCGTTATGAGCAAGTTGTCAGAGACAAAATGATGTGAGCAAATCGTTGTTTGCTGTATCGAATCGTTACGACGACTAAGTCGTTATGTAACTAAGCGAATCGTTACAGTGACAGAGTCGTTGTGTAACTTATCGAATCGTTACAAGGATCAAATCATTATGACGGTATAGGCAAATCGTTGTTTCACTTAAGAAATCGATGTAAGAGCAAATCGTTGTTCTCACTTAAGAAATCGATGTGAGAGCAAATCGTTGTTCTCACTTAAGAAATCATTGTGAGATCAAATCGTTGTTCTCACTTAAGAAATCGATGTGAGAGCAAATCGTTGTTTTCACTTAAGAAATCGATGTGAGAGCAAATCGTTGTTCTCACTTAAGAAATCGATGTGAGAGCAAATCATTGTTCTCACTTAAGAAATCGTTGTGAGAGCAAATCGTTGTTCTCACTTAAGAAATCGATGTGAGAGCAAATCGTTGTGAGGTCGATGCGATCACTTAGCGAATCTTTATGGAAGCAAATCGTTATACTTTCTCGAAATCGACCAGACACTTATGAAATCGTTATGATACCCAAAACGATAGAACATATAGCGAATCCTTATGTGTATGAAATCGTTATGATAGTAAGGAAATTGTTATGAATCTATTGAAGTCGATATGATAGAGAGGGAAGTTGTTACAACATGCAGAAAATCGGTATGTACTTCGAGAAATTTCATGCTTTGAACTTACATTGCTATAGAGTAAATAATACTTACCCATTTAGCTTGATATTTCTTGTTTCATTTCCTGTACTCAAATTTCATAGAAAACATGTTAGATTAAACTTTATTATAGTTTTGTTAATCACCAAAATAAATATGTAATTAATTTAAATTATGGGGATAAACTGATCATCAATCTCCCCCTTTTTGGTGATGACAAAACTTAACAATAAGCATAGATGATCTGAAATGAGTCTTAACGAAATTGCGGAAATATAAGAGATATATTCAGAAGTACTATAGTTCTCCCCCTTTTTGTCATTAAGCAAAAAAATATAAGAGTGAGACAAAGAAGAGAGAAAAGAATAAGGAGAACAAAGGTTCATTTTATTCAATTTTGACTGGGTACAGGAAGATAGAAAGCAGGAGACAGAAGAGAGGCATAATGAGAAATGACATCGCAAGCCTTTTCTTCCTGCTTCTCAAAGTACAGCCTAAAAACCCCAGGTTCTAGAGAATAGGAAGGTCCCATGGTAGGAGCCATCCTGCAAGATGACGAACCAGCTGCTCATCTAAGAACTGAGCATACCGATCTCGATCAAGGGAAACTTTAAAGAAGGGAATCTTCCCAAAACTGGCACAGGCTAGGAACTGATCCATAGAGACTGGATAGAAAAGCTCCTGGTGCTTCAATTCTAGGCGCATGGCCACATACACCTTATACCTTTCAACCCATGTCTGATAAGGATCATGAACAAGGTGAATGGAATTCATGTCCAGAAATGTGGCGGCTGAAAGTGGAGGTTTACCTTCCCTGGCCTGAGATACATTCAGATCAGTAAGCTGCTGAGCAGATAGGGGATAGAATCTGGCCCACTATGAGGGAGAGAGTCTTTCACATTCAGACAAAAGAGGGGCGAGGACATCTGCATTGACATGGCCCTGGTGATATTCTCTGAACAAAAATCTGTGAAAGGCAACCAGATGACCCTTCTGCACTTTGATTCTTCCCATGACTCTGGCTAAACGCTCAAAAATAATTGAGCCAACAGCTGATTCCATGACCAGAGAGTGAAGAGGAGGAAGAAAAACAACATCAGGTAGCTCGAGGGTGGCAAAATCAACCTGGATAGCTTCAGTGTGAGCTTCTACAGACCCCAGAGCACTGATAGCCTGCTTGAACTGACCAAGCTGAATTTCGGGGAGACGATGGAGATACCGGTAGTCATTGAACATTTGAAAGTACCGGATCATCTTGATTTCCTTTTGTATGAAAGGAGCCCAGGTGTCCTTGTGAAGGATTTGGAACCATTCTGATAAGGTTAATGAATGATCCCGGGGAGGGAACTGGCTGATTTGGCATGAAGAAACTTATTGTACAAAGTCTTGTGGCCCCGAGCCCACTGCTCTTCAGTTTTGGACTCAGCAAGAGAGAAGATTTTGATTTTTCAGATTTTGAAAGAGGGTGTAAGGCAAAATGACATTAAGATGATTGGTAAGATTTAGGTGAGGAAGATTAAAAATAGTAGCATAAGCAACTTTCTGAAGGAATTCTCTATAGAGTGGTTTATTTTTGTTGTCCACTATTAGAGGAAACCACAGAGGTGGATAACAAGGGTCAGAAGAAATAGAAGAGGTGGAGGTTATTTGCGTTTCTTAGGAGCAGGGCTAGAAGAGCCTGTCCTATGAACATGAGTGCCAACCTTCAATACAGAGTGGAGAATAGCTTCTTCAAACTCATCTTTGATGTCCCTGAGAAAGGGAGCATCAATCTGAGCACTCTCCGAAATAATTGTAATGAAGGAAGGAGGAGTAGTAGGATGAAGAAAAGAATGTGAGGTAGAAGGAGGTATATCTGTTGGTCCAAAAGAAGAGGGACCAGAGGATGAGGAGGCTCCAGCTGATGAGGAGGCTGGAGGAACAGGAATGTGAGTGGTGGAGACAGGAGATGAAGAGGACTGTGAAGGAAATGGAGTAGGTGAAGAGATGTTTCTGGGTAGTGGTTGTTTGAAAGTAGGTGGAGCTGGGGGTGCTGAGGAGGATGAAGGTGGTGAAGGAGGAGCTGGTGTATGAATGGGAGAAGGAGCTGGGGGCTCAGGAGCTATAGTTTCTTCTTCTGCCCTGACATGATCAGCTTCAGGAACCACTGGCCCGGTTGGCCCTGACAGATCCTCAGCTGGCCCTCTTAGCCCAGATTCTTCAGCTGTCACCTGATCAACAATTACTGGCTCTGATGGCCCTACTGGAACTTCAGATAGGTGCCCTGATGACATAGACTTCACAGCTTCATCAGGAATAGATGGCCGTGAAGGCCCAGACTCCTCTGCTGAAACAGGCCCTGATGGCCTAGCAATCTCTTCATTTGCATCCTCAGAAGGCTGAGGAGAAGGTGGTGTGGGAGCAGGAGGTTCTGATGCTCTTACCTCCTTTAGAATGTCTGACAAAAGAGTCTTCATGCTTCCCATTTCCTTGTTCAACCACCTTATTGCATTCTTCACCATGCCATTTCTTTTGCTGCCGAAGCTTGGCTCATAAAAATAGAATTAACATCCGTTGCACAGAGCAAAGTATTTCACCTTGGGCATCTAACCTTTCAATCACAACCTTCAGGTAATGACAAACCTCTGTCTTTGTGGCCTATGAAATGGTGCTTCTGCAAGGAGAGGAATCTCTGAAGCAACTTCCTTTCCTTTCTTACTTTCCCTAGCAACGGGCTCCTCAAGATCATCATGAGCATCCTAATAATCTGAATCAGAAGAACTGGCGGTTACTCCTTCTTGAAAATCATTTACTGGAGATTTTTCAGTTCTCTCCCCCTGAGACTAACCTTCTTTCTCACCCAAAATCTCCCCTTCAGCAGGGACATCTTCCATAGGTGCATCATTTTGGACTTCTGCTGCTTGCTCCCCTTGGAAAGGAGCATCTTCCATCTGAACAACATTGTGGCCTGATGCCACAGCTTCATCTTCCTGATCTTGCTCCCCCTGAGTAGGAGCATCTTCTACTACAGTCTTTTCAATGTGGCCTGGTGCCACAACATCTGGTGTACTGATTCACTGAACCTCTCAGGCTCCTCTTGAGTTCTAGAAATAGATTCCAGCACATCTCTAAGAATGGATGCCACAATAGTGGTGGGGTTTAGATCTTCAGAGGTTTCTACAACTGGCACAATATTCTCTGGAGGAATTTCTTCAATTAGGCTGCCAGTGACCACGAATTCTTCTACTCTGGCCTCTGCTGCTGCTGTTACTTCTTGGATTTCTTGGGCTTCGCCTATGATGGCCTCACCCTTAGCCATTGATGTCTTGGTACATACATCGTTTACGACTGAAAATCCACTCTTCCTTAAATTCCTGCTGCGGATAGCCTGCCCCATCTTCTCTACTACTGCTCCAGACAAGTTAATGCCAAAATGTTGAAAGATCTTGGTGAGTAGATGAGCATAAGGCAGGGACACATTTAATTTGCTCTTCGTGTCCCAAATTTGAGCATGGGAAAACCCCATTCGTTCCAAGATGACCTCGGCCATGCTTATCTCCTAGTTCTAGATGGCCCAGAACATCATGTCCGAATCTGCTTTGGTGTAGGTTGAGAAGGTAGCACTCCTCGGAACCAAGATTTGACAAACAATAAAGTGCAGTAAGCGGTTGAACGCATTCATCTGGTTAATATCCAACTTCCCATCATTCAGCTTGAACTCGGGACCAACAATACCTAGCCCCTTTGCCTGGGTGTCAACAGTGTGTACCCCACTGTGACCAGTGGTGCAAACTCCAAATAAAGACTTCAAAAGATCATAAGTGATTCTTATTGGGGTTCCTTTGACATACGAAGTCAAGGATCCATCCTCCTCCGTCCTCAAACAAATGAAGAAAGCCTTCACTAAGTCTGGATAGCTTCCCTCAGAGAAAGTTGCGATTTTGTCCATTTCATCCTATCCATGGCTGCCACGATGCTGTGCATCCCATATTTCTCCAAATCTGCAATATCCACAGCTTTATTTCCATAGAGCTCCGTCTTCACGGAGTTAAATCTTTCCTGCTACTCTGCTGTTAGGAACTCAGTTCCGTATCCCCCGACGCTCCCGGAAACACCAGAAGAGGCCATGAAGTCGAACGGGAAAGGTTTCTGGAGGATCTGAACAGAAACCCTCAAGAAATTTCTAGCGGGAAGCAGTTGAAAGCTTGAAATCTTAGGGAGTCGATGCCGGAGTCGATAGGGTATCGCCTCAGGCAGGTAGAAGGAGATGAAGGTGGGATGTGAATCATTGCCACACAGATTTCGAGATGTATTAAAAGAGTAAAGTAACTTTTCAAAATGGAGGCGGTATGATGGCAGAAAAGGACAAAATGACCAGTTCGATGGAAATAAGTTCTTTTAAAAATTACGAACCGTCAAGGATATTTAAACAAGCAGGTAGCATTTGGAATTTTGCTTAAATTCAAGGAGGAAAAATAATTGATATTCTGAATATTAATATCTCAGTTTTATACAGATGATTCTTTCACAATTTACACATGCCTAATTCCCTTCTAAGAGAAGTAAATCTCTCTTCAGGTAAGACCTTTATGAAGATATCTGCTAACTGATTATTAGTATCAATGAAAGAAATATCTATGTTACCATTAGCTACATGGTCACGAATAAAATGATATCTAACTTCAATGTGCTTAGTCCTTGAATGCTGTACTGGATTCTTGGTTAGATTTATTGCACTGGTGTTCTCGCATAATAGGGGAATTGTCTTGATCTGGAGTCCATAATCCTCAAGTTGTTGCTTAATCCATAGGAGTTGTGTACAGCAACTTCCAGCAGCTACATACTCAGCTTCTACTGTAGATAATGCCACTGAATTTTGTTTCTTTGAGGACCACGAGATCAGACATCTTACAAGAAATTGACAATAGCCACTGGTGCATTTTCTATCTATTTTTGCATCCAGCGTAGTCAGCATCAGAGTATCCTACTAAATTGATGTCACATGACTTTGGATACTATAAACCTAAATCGTGGGTTTTAGCTAAATATCTAAAGATTCTTTTGACACTAATTAAATGAGATTCTTTAGGGTCTGCCTGATACCTAGCACACATGCATACACTAAACAGTATGTCAGGTCTACTGGAAGTTAAGTAAAGTAGTAAACCTATCATACCTCTGTAGATCTTTTGTTCTACTTTCTTACCATTCTTATCACTGTCCATTCTTGTTGATGTGCTCATAGGCGTTGACAGTGGCTTGCTATTTTCGAATCCAAATTTCTTTAGCAACTCCTTAGTGTACTTGGCTTAATAGATGTGAGTTCCTTCCTTTCCTTGTTTGATTTGCAATCCAAGGAAGTAGTTGAGCTCCCCCATCAGGCTCATCTCAAATTCTCCCTACATGTGCTTTTCAAAATACTTGCAAAGGGATTCATCAGTAGAACCAAATATTATATCATCAACATATATTTGAACAAGCAAAATATGTTTGACTTTAGACTTAACAAATAATGTACTATCTACTTGACCTCTAATGAAACCATGGTTTAATAGAAATGTACTTAAATGTTCATACCATGCTCTTGGTGCTTATTTTAATCCATATAATGCTTTGTGCAACTTAAATACATGATTCGGAAAATCAATGTCATCAAAACCTGGAGGTTGTTCTACACAAACTTCCTCCTTAATAAAACCATTTAGAAAACTGATTTAACATCCATTTGAAATAATTTCTAGTCTAATGCGGATGCATAGGCAAGTAGAATCCTAATAGCCTCAAGTCTAGCTACAGGTGCATAGGTTTCATCAAAATCTATGCCTTCCTCTTGGGAATAGCCTTGAGCTACCAATCTGGCCTTGTTTCTTATGATCACACCAGCTTCATCCAATTTATTTCTGAACACCCATTTGTTGGGTTGAGTGTTAAGACAATTCATTTCCCCTCATATTTTGATGATGACAAGGTGTGATTTTAATGCAAAATAATTGGAACATGTTAGATGCACCACACATGTTAAGACCACATTCATAAAGCATGTTTCCAAACATATTTATCACTTATATTCATGATAAATCAATGGACTAATGATTTATATGGTTTAATTCTCAAGGACAAACATTTCTTGCAAAGGTAGTGTCGACACACCTCTCACTGGTGTCGACACAATGCTTCAAAGCCAAGCAAAAATGTTGAAGAAATGGTCAAGTAGTGTCGACACTAGACCAAGTCAGGTCGACACTAGAGGCAGCTCCCAGAGAACCATGTCAATAGGCCTCTACAGCAGGTCGACACCAGATGCAGTCAGGTCAACACTAGAGAGCCTTCTCAGAAAGCCTATTTTGAAGGTGTCTACAGTGTGTCGACACTAGATCATCTCAGGTCGACACTAGACTTCTCCCAGGGAAGTTTTTCTGCTAGTCTGGGACAGTGTGTCGACACTAGACCAAGTCAGGTCGACACACTCGGAAAGTTTGTGACTTAAAGTCACATCTGGACATGTGGCACTCTAGGGACTTGGTGGATCGGCCTTGGATCATGTGCCCTCGACCCCCAAGGGTACTTTTGGACATTTTAGTGTATAAATACACCCCTAATTAGCCATCCAACGACATGAGCCTCCAAGAGTCTTCCAGAAATCCTTTTTGGCGGCAGAGAGAGTTCTCCTCCCTATTCATGCATTCCCTTGTGCTTCTTCCCTCCAATTCCCACATCTCCAAGCACAAGAAGTGGGGTCTGATCCAAGATGAAGCAGTAGGATCAACTTCCAAGGATGCAGATCAAGTAGAAGCAGTCGTTTGTGAAGAATTCGAGGAAGATCCCAAAGATCAAATTGCAGAGCATCGCCCAGGGACTTCAAGAGATCAAGCCCCTTCACAATTCGACATCTACAAGGGAGTCTTCTGAAGAACAAGGATATTTGAATCAATTTCTCATTTCTCCCTTGTGTCTTCTTGGTTGTTCTAGAGATTGTGCAGTGTCTATTGCATCAATTCTTTGAATGAGCTTTTGAGATCAGATCTTAGCTAGAGGATCTGGATCTTGTGTTGTTGTCTAGCAAAGTGTTTGTGAGTCGTTGTACTCAGTGGTTTGTGAGCCTGTGTGCTCAGTGTTGAGTCGTCGCACTCAAGTTTGGTTGAGCAATTGTGCTCAAGTGTCTAGAGTAGTCTTGCTCTAGGTGTTGTGTGAGTTGTAGAACTCATTGTGGTGGAGTTGTCAGGCTCCAGTGTGTGTGTATCCAAGTTGATAGTGGATCCTCACTGTGTGAGGGGTGGATGTAGGAATCACATGGTGTGATTTCCGAACCACCTAAAAATCTCTGTGCAGTGGTTTGCCTGTTCTTAATTTCTCTTTGCGCTAGATGTATGCATAGGGATGTGCAAACTCACTTCTAATCAACTTGCTAATTCACTCTAATCACATAATTCACACACCAACTCATTAGATCTACAAAGTGCCTTTTCAAATTGCCTCTGATTCTAAGATCTGTTTTAAATTGGCTAAGCTTCCGCAATAGTTGGCCTAGATCTATTCAACCCCCCCTTCTAGATCTTGTCCATACCTTTTCGATCCTACAATTGGTATCAGAGTAGGTTTACACTTGATCTGATCTGATCTGAGTGCTTTCTGATTGTTCTATGTGTTTTGATTGTTTGCTTGTCTGTTTGCTGAGTATCTCTTCTTTGCAACATTTAATTGCTTCAATGGATTCAAGAGGGTTCATGGCTGAGGGTCACTCTATTAATAGGCCACCCTTTTTCAATGGGACTGACTACACTTATTGGAAGAATAGAATGCAGGTCTTCTTTAGAGCCCAAAACTATGAGATATGGAAGGTAGTCGATGTAGGTCCCTATGAGAATCAGGGGGAGGAAGAGACCTGGACTAGGGAGCAGATTAGAAGGGCCACTTTGAATTACAGTGCCATGAATATGATCCAATGTGCTGTCCACCCTAAGGAGTACTCAAGAATCTCAATGTGCAAATCTGCCAAAGAGATGTGGGATAAACTTGAGTTACTCTGGGAGGGAACATCTCAAGTTAAAGAAACCAAGGCTAACATTCTTGTCTCTGAGTATGAATTGTTTATGATGAAGTCTGATGAGACAATTTCTGAAATGTTTGCCAGGTTCATGATTATTGTGAATGGACTGAAGGCATTAGGTAAGGATTATACCGATGCTGACTTGGTAAGGAAAATTCTGCGCTCTCTTTCTTCAATTTGGCACACTAAGGCCACAGTCATTGAAGACTCTAAAGATTTGTCCAAAATTTCTTTGGATGAATTGATAGGGTCCTTAATGACTTATGAAATCAATTTAAGAAGAAATGAAGAACACATAATTAAGACCAAGCCAGTAGCATTAAAGGCCTCTTCTAGTAACAAAGACAAAAATCAGGAGAAAACAAGTTCTGATGAGTCAGAGTCCAATGAGGATGAGATTGCCCTCATGACCAGGCAATTCAGAAAATTCTTAAAATACAGAAAAGGAAAATTCTCTGGGAAAAAGAAATTTTCATCAGGAAAAAGAAATACTTCATCTTCCAATGTCAATTCTAATAAGAATAAAAAATCTGATGAAATTGTCATTTGTTACAGGTGCAACAAGCCAGGACATATGAAGGGAGAATGTCCTGAAAATAAGAAGGAGAAACACAAGAAGATTCACAAGTTCAAGAAGCCAAAGGCCATGGTAGCCACTTGGTCTGATGAAGACTCAAGTGATAAAGAAGAAGAAAAGTCCTCAAGTTCTGACTGTGAGGAAATATGCTTCATGGCAAATAGCTCAGATGGAAAGGTAAGTACTTCTTTCGAAGACTATTCAATTGATGATTGGCAAGATGCCTATGCTGAGCTTGTTGAAAACTACTCTGAAATAAGGAAAGAAAACAAACATCTTAAAAAGAAAATTGAAAACATTTTGCATAACCAATCCATCAATAAAAGAATTTGTGAACTGGAAAATGAAGTAGCTGAACTTAATGAAGAAAAAGAAAATCTCCTGAACACAATTGATGAGCTTAAGCTTGCATCCCAAAAGGCCACCCATGAATTTAAAGAATTGTCTGAAAAGCTGGAAATGGAAAATAAAGAGAAACAACAAAAGGTTGATGAAATCAAAAACTTAGAAAACCAGCTAAAAGAAAAAGATGAAGTCATTGAAACATTCACTAAAGGAAAAGACAATTTAGAGGCTTTACTGGGAGCTAAAATGAAATCAGTTTCTCATGGACTAGGATTCAACAAACAAAAATCTAAGAAAGACAAATCTGGTGAAAAGAGGGATAAATCACCATTGATTAAATTTGTCAAAGGTCCTAGTCTTGAGAATACTGAAATCAAACAAACATCAAGCAAAACAACAAAATTTTAAAAACTCAGAACAAAAAGAAGTCAACCAGGTCGACACAGTCACATGACAGGTCGACACCAGTCCACAAAAAGAAGGATTCTGTGACTGCTGTGTCGACACCTGTCAAGGAAAGGTCGACCTACTCAACCTCAACAAACACAAACCACAAAACCAAAAATTCAAATAAAAATCTGAAAAATAAGAAAAATTCAATAGAAGTCATTCATGAAAAACCTTGGACCTCCAAGATAGCATATCAAGCTGATTGGACCAATTCTTGGAACCAATGGTATCACAACCCATTTTGGTATCATCCCCAATTCTTCTATCCAAATTTTTTGATGTACCAACAAAACCCTTGGATTCCACCTCCTCAACTAAACTCTCATGTTCAAATGAAAAACTCCCCTCCTACTAAAACAAGAACACTGGTGTTTTCATTCCTAAGGGAAAGAATAAATTGAAAAAGACAAAGAACACCACTGAAACAAAACAAAAATAAAAAACAAATCAGATTTGGGTGAGAAAAGATTTGATGACTGTGTTCAAACATTCTGATGGTCCCAACACTGTTTGGGTACCAAAATCTTCTCTCCACTGATTGATTTTGCAGGAAGGTCGTGCACCCAATTCAAATGTATGGTTTCTTGATAGTGGGTGTTCACGACACATGACTAGAGACAGAGCCAAATTTTCATTCCTGATTGAGAAGGAGGGAGGTTCTGTAACTTTTGGAGGTAAAAATAAAGGAAAGATCATTGGATCTGGAAAGGTTGGTCAATCCTCTTCAAACTCTGTTGATAATGTTTTGTTAGTTGATGGTCTAGATTACAACTTACTGAGCATTAGCCAACTATGTGACAAAGGTCACAAAGTTGTGTTTGAATCTGATTTTTGCAAAATAATTGACTCATCAACTGATAAAATAAAATTCTTTGGAAAAAGGGAAAACAATGTTTACATGATCAACCTCAATAAAAACTTTTCTGAAAACATTTATTTTGTTGCCAATAAAAATGAAATTGCATGGACTTGGCACAAAAGACTTGGCCATGCAAGTTTCAGAACAATAAATAAACTGTTAAGGCTGAATTTGGTTAAAGGTCTTCCTGAATCCTTTTCTAATGTAGAAAATCAAGTTTGTGGGATTTGTGCCCAAGGAAAACAAACCAGAAAATCTTTTAAAACCTTCAATGAGGTACTCACATCTAGGCCACTAGAATTACTTCACATGGACCTCTTTGGCCCAACAAGAATTTTAAGTCTAAGTGGCAAAAGATATGGGTTTGTAATCATTGATGATTTTACCAGATTTACATGGGTTATTTTTCTGTCCCACAAAAGTGATGCTTGCCTAGAGTTCAGGAATTTCTGTACCACTGCCTTAACAAGTTTTCTATATAAAATCAAAAACATTTTGACTGATCATGGGGGTGAGTTTGAAAACAAATCATTTTCTGATTTATGTGCTGATCTTCACATATTTCACAAGTTTTCTTCACCAAGAACTCCAGAACAAAATGGAGTTGTGGAAAGAAAGAATAGAACTCTTGTGAAAATGGCTAGATCCATGCTCTTAGAAAGCAATTTGCCCAAATCCTTCTGGGCTGAAGTTGTGAATACAGCAAATCACATTCTCAATAGAGCATTGATCAGACCAAAAATCAGAAAAACCCCCTATGAATTATTGAAAAACAAAAAGCCAACAATCTCCTATTTCAAAATATTTGGGTGCAAATGTTTTGTACACAACAATAATAAAGAAAATCTTGACAAGTTTGATGCTAAAAGTCAGGAAGCCATCTTTCTTGGCTATTTGAAGTGTCAAGAGCTTTCAGAGTGTACAATCTCAAAAACAGAACTGTTGAAGAGTCTCCACATGTTATCTTTGATGAAAATTCCTTTTCAACTAATAGTTCTAAATCTTGCAGGGAAAGTCAAGACAATGAAGAGGATGATTTCATTGTGGACTCTTCACCAACTGTTGAGGAACTTGAAGACATTGGTGAGAACTTGAACATCCATTCACCATCTTCAAGTGGATCAGGTAATGTTGTTCCAGATTTAAGTACCCCTCAACAGGTAATTTCTGAACATAGATTTTTGAGCGATCACCCATTAGAAAATGTCGTTGGCAATTTGCATGACAGAGTAAGGACTAGATCATCATTCTTGCATGTTATTAATGAAGACCCACTAGCTCTAATTTCCCAAATTGAACCAAAGTCAATTGATGAAGCTTTATTAAGTTCTGATTGGATCAATGCAATGCATGATGAACTTCATCAATTTGAAAGAAATCAAGTATGAGAATTAGTACCTAGACCTAGTGACCAAACAGTCATTGGCACTAGATGGGTATTCAGAAATAAATTAATGAAAATGGTCAAGTCATTAGAAATAAAGCTAGGCTAGTTGCAAAGGGGTACAATCAAGAATTTGGAATTGATTTTGAAGAATCATATGCCCCTGTAGCTAGACTAGAAGCTGTAAGAATTTTCCTTGCTTTTGCATCTTCCATGAAATTTAAAGTTTATCAAATGGATGTCAAAAGTGCTTTTTTGAATGGTTATATAAAAGAAAATGTTTTTGTTGAACAACCTCCGGGCTTTGAAAGTGAAAAACATCCTAATCATGTCTTTAAGCTTCATAAGGCTCTCTATGGTCTTAAACAAGCTCCAAGAGCTTGGTATGACCGTTTGAGTTCTTTTTGCTTGAGAAAGGATACTCTAGAGGTAATGTTGATCAAACCATGTTCACAAAAACTGTCAAAAATCAAATAATTGCAGTCCAAATTTATGTTGATGACATAATATTTAGATCAACCAATAAGAGTTTGTGCAATGAATTTGCAAATCAAATGAAAAATGAATTTGAAATGAGCTTGATGGGAGATTTATAATTTTTCTTGGGATTGCAGGTTAACCAAACAAGCGAAGGGATCTTCATAAGCCAAACCAAATATGTCAAGGAACTTCTGAAAAGGTTTGACTTCCAGAACCTCAAGCATTCGAGCACACCCATTGCAATTAATGCTAAACTAGAAGAAGACTCACTTGGTAAGTCAGTAGACCCAAAGACATATAGAGGTATGATTGGTTCTCTACTCTATCTTACAACTTCTAGACCTGATATTCAGTTTAGTGTGTGTTTGTGTGCTAGATTTCAATCAAATCCTAAGGAAAGTCACATGTTAGCTGTTAAAAGAATTTTCAAGTATCTTGTTGGAACATGTGATCTTGGAATTTGGTATCCTGCTGGTTGCAAGTTAGACTTGATTGCCTATTGTGATGCTGACTATGCTGGGTGTAAATTAGATAGAAAAAGCACAAGTGGCTTGTGTTTGTACTTGGGTGGGTGCCTAATCTCTTGGGCTTCTAAAAAGCAACATTCAGTTGCTCTGTCAACTGCAGAGGCTGAGTATGTTGCAGCTAGTAGATGTGGCACTCAAATTCTTTGGGTGAAACATCAACTTCTCGATTACAACCAAGAGTTAGGTTGTGTTCCCATCCTTTGTGACAACACAAGTGCCATAAATCTGTCCAAAAACCCAATTCAGCATTCCAGAACAAAGCATATTGAAATTAGACATCATTTCTTGAGGGATGAGGTAGCAAAGAAATCCTTTGAACTCCACTTCATTGAAACTGAAAAACAAATTGCCGACATCTTTACCAAACCTCTTCCTGACAATAGATTTTCATCCTTGAGAAGAGAACTTGGTCTTTGCAAATGTCCATCTTATTGATCTCTCTCATTAGGGTTGAGTGTTTAGGTATATTCTGAGGGGGAGTCATTGTTTCATCATTATTCTTTGCTTCCTTGATTCATATTGTTCACATCTCTCACTATTCAAATTTTATTTCTTTTTGACAATGAATTCTTCAACTCACATTGTGTTGAACTTCTTGGTATATCAAATGGTGATTTGAAGAAGGACAAGTTCTGCTTGTCTGGACACTTTCACTATGCGAGAGTATATGTCTCCGCCAAGTACCAAGAAATGAATATGCAATTGTTGAAGGGGAGCTTTTGTTGTTCAAAGAGAATCATTTCTGGTTTCACAATACTTGCATATCTTTATTTTGATGAAAAGTTGTTGGAATCATCATCTCAGGGGGAGCTAGAGAATTCACAACTCATTTCCTTTGCAAAATTCAACACTCTTCTTGAATTACATCAACTTCCTTACATGATGTCCTCATTGAGTTGTCTAGAACCTCAAAATGATCCTTTGAGTGATCTACTACATTTTTTTTACAATCAACTCTCCACTATTCTCTTCAAGACTAAAGAAATTCAAATCTCTTTCACAGACTGAAGAATAATGTGTGCATTGAAGTTAAACATTTTTTTTTTGCAACTGATGTGAGATAAATGGTTTCAAGTTTATAAAATTCTCCTTACACTTGATATTCAACAGAGCAATGGCACAAATACTGAGAAACTACAAACCTTCACAATGAATGAAGTGCCATGTATGTCATGAGGTATTTTTGCTATCTCTGTTCAAAGGGGTTCAAAATCAAGAATTAAAAAAAATGCTCTATATTTTTTATGGTGACTGAGTAACTGGAAATATTGGCGTCTGATAAACGTATATTTCCATGTAAAAGGTTGTCATTTCCCCCTTTGAAACTAAATAATGAGTAAATCCCTAGTATCCAGGAACTGTGGTGTGTAAAAAACATTAGTTCTTGAGTGAACAAGATTTACTACATTTGATAGTTTGATTAAAAATACAAAATTATCCAAGGAGAATTGCTTAAAATAACCATCTTTGTCTATCATCAATTTGTTTTAAAAGAGTTTATTTCATCACACTTGATTTCAATCTAAAAAGATATTTTCATTTCTTTGGATTTGGAAAGTATGGTCGTTTATATTGATTGTTGGATGTCCTATATCCCTCAAATTATCATTTTACTGGTTCAAGTCATTTAATGAATATATTCTGCTTGTTGTTGAGTAAATCTTGAAGTTTGTGGCATTTTTGAAGAATAATGACAACTGAATTCTTTGGCCTCTTAAAAATCCTTGAAATGCTAATTCCATCCATTTTGAATCATGTTTAAGATATCCCAAAACTCACAAAATTTTCCCATGCTCAAATCTCAACTTTAGTTCAGGCCAGGTCGACACTACATCCTCTAGTGTCGACACTAGTTCTACCTGGGTGCCTTATGCGGTTGGCGCCGATTAAGGTAACTTGTACCTGCAATGCATTTGAAACCCCAAAACCCTTTTTATTTGCAGGTCGACCCCATGGCCGCCTCAAACCTTTGAACTCGGCGGCAACCCCACCTTCTTCCCTCGTCCAATTCTTCCTATCCTTCTTCTCTTCCATTCAACTGTTCCATCCCTGCTCTTCTATCTTCTTTTGTTTTCATGGCTCCTAAGCAACTCCCTCACCGTGGAGCAAGGTCCAGGGCAACGGCTAGGCCCATTCCGGTGGAAGAAGCACCACCAACTGAGAGGAGAAGCAAGAAACGCCATGACCCTGTGGAGCAGCCAGGGCCTTCCTCTGCATCTCCTTCTTCTGCCAAGAGAGGTAGGACACCCTCTGTTAGAGGTAGGGGGTCTACAAACCCTAGAAGAAGAATTCTGGTTTCTTCTCTGACGAATCTGCGGAGTCATCCTCTCCATCATCTGGGTCTTCCCAACCATCTGAGGCAACCCTTCTAAATTAGTCTATGAAGGGAAGACCATTCTGAAACCTAGGGCAGTGGACCTGGAAGACAGTGAATTGATTGCTGCATTTTCTGAAGTCATAGAATTCTTCAAGTTTTAGTCTTGGCTGCCTTTCATATCTGAGTTTAGAATCATGTACCCTAGACTTGTCCAAGAGTTTTACTCTCATTTGGCCTAGCAATCTCTTCATTTGCATCCTCAGAAGGCTAAGGAGCAGGTGGTGTGGGAGCAGGAGGTTCTGATGCTCTTACTTCCTTTAGAATGTCTGACAAAAGAGTCTTCATGCTTCCCATTTCATTGTTCAACCACCTTATTGCATTCTTCACCATGCCCATTTCTTTTGCTGCCGAAGCTTGGCTCATAAAAATAGAATTAACATCCGATTGCACAGAGCAAAGTATTTCACCTTGGGCATCTAACCTTTCAATCACAAGCTTCAGGTTAATGACAAACCTCTGTCTTTGTGGCCTATGAAATGGTGCTTCCGTAAGGAGAGGAATCTCTGAAGCAACTTCCTTTCCTTTCTTACTTGCCCTAGCAACGGGCTCCTTAAGATCATCATGAGCATCCTAACAATCTGAATCAGAAGAACTGGCAGTTACTCCTTCTTGAAAATCATTTACTGGAGATTTTTCAGTTCTCTCCCCCTGAGACTGACCTTCTTTCTCACCCAAAATCTCCCCTTCAGCAGGGGCATCTTCCATAGGTGCATCATTTTGGACTTCTGCTGCTTGCTCCCCTTGGACAGGAGCATCTTCCATCTGAACAACATTGTGGCCTGATGCCACAGCTTCATCTTCCTGATCTTGCTCCCCCTGAGTAGGAGCATCTTCTACTACAGTCTTTTCAATGTGGCCTGGTGCCACAACATCTGGTGCTACTGATTCATTGAACCTCTCAGGCTCCTCTTGAGTGCCAGAAATGGATTCCAGCACATCTCTAAGAATGGATGCCACAATAGTGGTGGGGTTTAGATCTTCAGAGGTTTCTACAACTGGCACAATATTCTCTGGAGGAATTTCTTCAATTAGGCTGCAAGTGACCATAGATTCTTCTAATCTGGCCTCTGCTGCTGCTGGAGCTACTGTTTCTTCTGCTAGTGCTGCTGCTGTTACTTCTTGGATTTCTTGGGCTTCGCCTACGATGGCCTCACCCTCAGCCATTGATGTCTTGGTCCATACATCGTTTACAACTGAAAATCCACTCTTCCTTAAATTCCTGCTGCGGATAGCCTGCCCCATCTTCTCTACTACTGCTCCAGACAAGTTAATGCCAAAATGTTGAAAGACCTTGGTAAGTAGATGAGCATAAGGCAGGGACACATTTAATTTGCTCTTCGTGTCCAAAATTTGAGCATGGGAAAACCTCATTCGTTCCAAGATGACCTCGGCCATGTTTATCTCCTAGTTCTGGATGGCCCAGAACATTATGTCCGAATCTGCTTTGGTGCAGGTTGAGAAGGTAGCACTCCTCGGAACCAAGATTTGACAAACAATAAAGTGCAGTAAGCGGTTGAACACATTCATCTGGTTAATATCCAACTTCCCATCCTTCAGCTTGAACTCGGGACCAACAATACCTAGCCCCTTTGCCTGGGTGTCAACAGTGTGTACCCCACTGTGACCAGTGGTGCAAACTCCAAATAAAAACTTCAAAAGATCATAAGTGATTCTTATTGGGGTTCCTTTGACATACGAAGTCAAGGATCCATCCTCCTCCGTCCTCAAACAAACGAAGAAAGCCTTCACCAAGTCTGGATAGCTTACCACAGAGAAAGTTGCGATTTTGGTCCATTTCATTCTATCCATGGCTGGCACGATGCTTTGCATCCCATATTTCTCCAAATCTGCAATATCCACAGCTTTATTTCCACAGAGCTTTGTCTTCACAGAGGTAAATCTTTCCTGCTACTATGCTGTTAGGAACTTAGTTCCATATCCCCCGATGCTCGCGGAAACACCAGAAGAGGCCATGAAGTCGAACGGGAAAGGTTTCTGGAGGATTGGAACAGAAACCCTCAAGAAATTTCTGGCGGGAAGCAGTTGAAAGCTTGAAATCTTAGGGAGTCGATGCCGGAGTCGATAGGGTATCGCCTCAGGCAGGTAGAAGGAGATGAGGGCGGGATGTGAATCGTTGCCACACAGATTTCGAGATGTATTAAAAGAGTAAAGTAACTTTTTCAAAATGGAGGCGGTATGATGGCAGAAAAGGACAAAATGACCAGTTCGATGGAAATAAGTTCTTTTAAAAATTACGAACCGTCAAGGATATTTAAACAAGAAGGCAGCATTTGGAATTTTCCTTAAATTCAAGGAGGAAAAATAATTGATATTCTGAATATTAATATCTCAGTTTTATACAGATGATTCTTTCACAATTTACACATGCCTAATTCCCTTCTAAGAGAAGTAAATCTCTCTTCAGGTAAAACCTTTGTAAAGATATCTGCTAACTGATTATTAGTATCAATGAAAGAAATATCTATGTTACCATTAGCTGTATGGTCACGAATAAATGATATCTAACCTCAATGTGCTTAGTCCTTGAATGCTGTACTGGATTCTTGGCTAGATTTATTGCACTTGTGTTCTCGCATAATAAGGGAATTGTCTTGATCTGGAGTCCATAATCCTCAAGTTGTTGCTTAATCCATAGGAGCTGTGTACATCAACTTCCAGCAGCTACGTACTCAGCTTCTGCTGTAGATAATGCCACTGAATTTTGTTTCTTTGAGGACCACGAGATCAGACATCCTGCAAGAAATTGACAATAGTCACTGGTGCATTTTCTATCTATTTTTGCATCCAGTGTAGTCAACATCAGAGTATCCTACTAAATTGATGTCACATGACTTTGGATACTATAACCTAAATCGTGGGTTTTAGCTAAATATCTAAAGATTCTTTTGACACTAATTAAATGAGATTCTTTAGGGTCTGCCTGATACCTAGCACACATGCATACACTAAACAGTATGTCAGGTCTACTGGAAGTTAAGTAAAGTAGTAAACCTATCATACCTCTGTAGATCTTTTGTTCTACTTTCTTACCATCCTTATCACTGTCCATTCTTGTTGATGTGCTCATAGGCGTTGACAGTGGCTTGCTATTTTCGAATCCAAATTTCTTTAGCAACTCCTTAGTGTACTTGGCTTAACAGATGTGAGTTCCTTCCTTCCTTCCTTGTTTGATTTGCAATCTAAGGAAGTAGTTGAGCTCCCCCATCATGCTCATCTCGAATTCTCCCTACATGAGCTTTTCAAAATACTTGCAAAGGGATTCATCAGTAGAACCAAATATTATATCATCAACATATATTTGAACAAGCAGAATGTTTGACTTTAGACTTAACAAATAATGTACTATCTACTTCACCTCTAATGAAACCATGGTTTAATAGAAATGTACTTAAACGTTCATACCATGCTCTTGGTGCTTTTTTAATCCATATAATGCTTTGTGCAACTTAAATACATGATTCAGAAAATCAATGTCATCAAAACCTGGAGGATGTTCTACATAAACTTCCTCCTTAATAAAATCATTTAGGAAAGCTGATTTAACATCCATTTGAAATAATTCTAGTCTAATGCGGATGCATAGGCAGGTAGAATCCTAATAGCCTCAAGTCTAGCTACAGGTGTATAGGTTTCATCAAAATCTATGCATTCCTCTTCGGAATAGCCTTGAGCTACCAATGTGCCTTGTTTCTTATGATCACACCAGCTTCATCCAATTTATTTCTGAACACCCATTTGTTGGGTTGAGTGTGAAGATAATTCATTTCCCCTCATATTTTGATGATGACAAGGTGTGATTTTAATGCAAAATAATTGGAACATGTTAGATGCACCACACATGTTAAGACCACATTCATAAAGCATGTTTCCAAACATATTTATCACTTATATTCATGACAAATCAATGGACTAATGATTTATATGGTTTAATTCTCAAGGACAAACATTTCTTGCAAAGGTAGTGTCGACACACCTCTCACTGGTGTCGACACAATGCTTCAAAGCCAAGCAAAAATGTGAAGAAATGGTCAAGTAGTGTCGACACTAGACCAAGTCAGGTCGACACTAGAGGCAGCTCCCAGAGAACCATGTCAACAGGCCTCTACAGCAGGTCGACACCAGATGCAGTCATGTCGACACTAGAGAGCCTTCTCAGAAAGCCTGTTTTGAAGGTGTCTACAGTGTGTCGACACTAGATCATCTCAGGTCGACACTAGAGACTTCTCCCAAGGAAGTTTTTCTGCCAGTCTGGGACAGTGTGTCGACACTAGATCAAGTCAGGTCGACACACTCCGGAAAGTTTGTGACTTAAAGTCACATCTGGACACGTGGCACTCTAGGGACTTGGTGGATCGGCCTTGGATCATGTGCCCTCGACCCCCAAGGGTACTTTTGGACATTTTAGGGTATAAATACACCCCTAATTGGCCATCCAACGACATGAGCCTCCAAGAGTCTTCCAGAAATCCTTTTTGGCGGTAGAGAGAGTTTCCTCCCTGTTCTTGCATTCCCTTGTGCTTCTTCCCTCCAATTCCCACATCTCCAAGCACAAGAAGTGGGGTCTGATCCAAGATGAAGCAGTAGGATCAACTTCCAAGGATGCAGATCAAGTAGAAGTAGTCGTTTGTGAAGAATTCGAGGAAGATCCCAAAGATCAAATTGCAGAGCATCACCTAGGGACTTCAAGAGATCAAGCCCCTTCACAATTCAACATCTACAAGGGAGTCTTCTGAAGAACAAGGATATTTCAATCAATTTCTCATTTCTCCCTTGTGTCTTCTTGGTTGTTCTAGAGATTGTGCAGTGTCTATTGCATCAATTCTCTTGAATGAGCCTTTTGAGATCAGATCTTAGCTAGAGGATCTGGATCTTGTGTTGTTGTCTAGCAAAGTGTTTGTGAGTCATTGTACTCAGTGGTTTGTAAGCGTGTGTGCTCAGTGTTGAGTCGTCACACTCAAGTTTGGTTGAGCAATTGTGCTCAAGTGTCTAGAGTAGTCTTGCTCTAGGTGTTGTGTGAGTTGTAGAACTCATTGTGGTGGAGTTGTCAGGCTTCAGTGTGTGTGTATCCAAGTTGATAGTGGATCCTCACTGTGTGAGGGGTGGATGTAGGAATCACATGGTGTGATTTCCGAACCACCTAAAAATCTCTGTGCAGTGGTTTGCTTGTTCTTAAATTTCTCTTTGCGCTAGATGTATGCATAGGGCTGTGCAAACTCACTTCTAATCAACTTGCTAATTCACTCTAATCACATAATTCACACACCAACTCATCAGATCTGCAAAGTGCTTTTTCAAATTGCCTATGATTCTAAGATCTGTTTTAAATTGGCTAAGCTTCCGCAATAGTTGGCCTAGATCTATTCAACCCCCCTTCTAGATCTTGTCCATACCTTTTTCGATCCTACACCATTGGTGCCAATCACTGTATGATCTGATGGTCTAGGAACAAGTGACCATACATGGTTCTCTTGAACTGATTCAGTTCATCTTGCATGGCCAAAATCCAAGATTCATCAGTGAGAGCTTCATTGACTGTCCTAGGCTCTATTTGCGAGACAAAAGCTAAATAATCACATGGAATTACATTACCTCTTGTCCTTACCCCTACAGATGGATCACCAATGATGTTTTCTGGTGGGTGATCTTTCTTATAACTCCATTCCTTTGGAAGATTTTCTTGTAAAATGTCCTTTTGTTGTAGGTCTTCCAGAGGT
The DNA here is from genome assembly GCA_014218235.1 of Colocasia esculenta. Classification (NCBI taxonomy): domain Eukaryota; kingdom Viridiplantae; phylum Streptophyta; class Magnoliopsida; order Alismatales; family Araceae; genus Colocasia; species Colocasia esculenta. Next base: position 20,190,808 of record CM024760.1, on the reverse strand, counting down.
GGATCTTCCTTGTCCTCGATAGATGTATTCTTTAATTTCTTGGACAATTCTTCTGCATCATCAATATCACTATCTTCTTCATCTCTCAAGAAAGGGTTAGTTTCATAAAAAATGATGTGTACTGATTGTTCAATTAATAAAGTACGCTTATTAAATACTCTATAGCTTTTAGGTTTAGAAGCATATCCCATGAATATACCTTCATTCGATTTTGCATCTAACTTACCGATGTCTCTTTTGCCGTTGTTGTGGATGAAACATGGACATCCTGTTGCCCAGCTAGCTAGCCCAGAGGGGGGTGAATGGGTTAACAAGACTTCGATCTTTGATTAAAACCTGTTACTGAAAAGATTGCACAACTTAATAACAAGGTTAGAGTTAGAGCAAACAAGACAACAATCACACAAAACACATCCACAAGACACAAGGATTTTTATCCTGGTTCGGACTCCTCTCCACAGGAGACCTACGTCCAGTCCCTGAGCAATACCTCAGGATTTTACTACCAAGGGTACAATCCCCCTTAAGGATCCTTACACCCAGCCTCAACTGGTCTTCCTTCAGCCTGAAGGGTACAACAACTACCCTGGATACCACCAGGTCTTCCTTCGTCCAGAAGGGTACAACAACTACCCTGGATACCACCAGGTCTTCCTTCGTCCAGAAGGGTACAACAACTACCCTGAATACCACCAGGTCTTCCTTCGTCCAGAAGGGTACAACAACCACCCTGGATACCACCAGGTCTTCCTTCGTCCAGAAGGGTACAACAACCACCCTGGATACCACCAGGTCTTCCTTCGTCCAGAAGGGAACACAATCTAATAAAAGGAGTGTGGAAACAGGCTTCAGACTCTAGCTTGATCAGCTACACACTGAAGCTCCTAAGCCCCCGAGAGAGAGAGAGAGATTTAACAAGGTTTTTCTCTCCAAGGACCACCGGCTCTTACAAAAGAGAAGATTCCTTTTGAGCACAGAGAGCTAAGAGCTTAGAACCAGGTTTGGAGTGGAGGCTTCGCTCTTCTTCAAAGTTCTAAAGATTGTGAGAGATGGATTTCTTTCTTCTTCTGAAATCAAGCGATGTTGCTCTATCTTCTTTTCGTCTTGAGTCTTCTATTTAAACTGCTGATTCAAATTCGAACGTTGATGTGTCCGTTGTCTCTTATCCTTGTGTACGTTAGACTGGTCACTGAGGAAGCTTCTGATCGTCAGTCTTTTATCCTGGTGTACACGCCAAAGAGATGACATAGAACTTTGATCTTGTGTCCAACGTTGTCCAGATGAGTCTTGTCAGATATCTGTAAGCATATCATCAATAAATAGAAGACAGCTAGGACTGCTGTCTATTGTTAGTTGAGAGGGAACAGATATTGCAGTATATAGCAAAGCTCCTTTCTGTCCCAAAAAGTACGTAGACAGAGTAGCATAGAAATGGAAGATATTGTCTGCATGCATGGGAGATACGATCGGAGAGCATTTAATGCATAGCAGTCAACGGACAAGATATGACTTTGACTTTTCAACGCTATTAAAAAGCATTATACTAATGCATCAAGAAATTCGATAAAAAGAATCTTGCTGACTTCATAACTTATGAAATCGTTATGAATTATAGCAAGTCGTTATGAACTGTAAAGAAATCGTTGTTGATAACTTATGAAGCCGTTACAACAGGCAAGTCGTTGCGAGTTCTAAAGAAATCGTTGCAAGAAATCGTTATGACTAATAAAGAAATCGTTACGCGAAATCGTTATGACTATCGAGTTGTAAGAAATCGTTACACGAAATCGTTATGACTATCGAGTTGTAAAGAAATCGTTACACGAAATCGTTATGACTATCGAGTTGTAAAGAAATCGTTATGACTATCAAGTTGTAAAGAAATCGTTACAAGAAATCGTTATGAATTCTAAAGAAATCGTTATGACTATAGAGTTGTTAAGAAATCGTTACACGAATCGTTATGACTATCGAGTTGTTGCGAGTTCTAAAGAAATCGTTACGAGGTCTAAAGAAATCGTTACGGCTAGAAAGTCGTTGCGAGTTCTAAAGAAATCGTTACGAGGTCTAAAGAAGTCGTACGGCTAGAGAGTCGTTGCGAGTTCTAAAGAAATCGTTACGAGGTCTAAAGAAGTCGTTACGGCTAGAGAGTCGTTGCGAGTTCTAAAGAAATCGTTACGAGGTCTAAAGAAGTCGTTACGGCTAGAGAGTCGTTGCGAGTTCTAAAGAAATCGTTACGAGGTCTAAAGAAGTCGTTACGGCTAGAGAGTCGTTACGAGTTCTAAAGAAATCGTTATGAGGTCTAAAGAAGTCGTTATGGTAACGATTTGAGTGTTCCGGTCAAGAGAGGAAGTCGTTCTGCTTATCAAAGAAGTCGTTACAGGACTTGGATAGAAATGATGGGACTTACCAGATTGTCTTGATCTTTCATTTTTCTTTTGCTTCCTGTTCTCAAGGCTCAAGAAATCCATTAGTGTTATTTTGTTAATCATCAAAATTAATATATAAATAAATGGAAATATTTATTATGGGGACAGTTTGGTCATCAATCTCCCCTTTTTGATGATGACAAAATATACTAAACATCAGACAAAGAATGAAATATGTTTTTCAGATTTACGTAGTTGTCTCCCCCATTTTGTCATTAGGCAAAAAGATAAGCTGTGAGAAAAAGAAGAGAGAAAGATTTTTATTAAGATGGAGAAAGATAATACAGAGGAGATAACAAGGAGGCATGCTGTGAGATAACAGCCCATGCCTTGATCTCAAGATCCTCAAAAAGTTGTAGAAAAACTCCAGAAGCAACTGAGAAGGAGGGTCCCATGGAAGGGATGTTCCTCTGAATGTAGAGTTGCCTTTGCTGCTCTAAGAATTTCCATACTGAGTTTTGTCCAAAATGAATCTGTAGTAAGTACTCTTGCCAAAACTGGCCCTATGGAGAAATCTGTCCAAGGAAATTGGATAGTGAATCTTTGTGATTTAACAGATCCTGCTTTAAGGCATAGAAAGCAGAATATCTAGATGCCCATACAGCATAGAGCTCTGGTATGGGTGCGATGGAATTTAGATCCATAAAGGCTTCGGCAGAAAGAGCAGGCTTCCTCTGACTGACTAGATCTTGATTGATAGCTTCCAATTGCTGATAAGAGGCCCGATAGAGAAGCTCCCATTCTGATGAGGTGAGTCTTTCACACTCAGAAATGAGTGGAGCTAAGGTCTGAGAAGACATGCGGCCAGAGTGATATTCTCTGAAGATGAACCGCAAAAAGAAGGAGATCGGCCCTGCTTGGCGGACATCCGGCCCAACTGTCTTGCAAACATATCTAAGCATGAGACCCAGCATCTGAATCAAACACTAAGAGTGCAGCTTCGGCAGAAGAACTGGAAAATCACCTTGAAGGAGACAAAGTCTACTGTAAGAGGAAGGTTGAGAGGGGTTTCTGATTGCAGCACAGTAATCTGCGAGTTGAACTGGCAAAACTGAACTTCTGGAATTTTGTTCAAGTAACAGAAGTCACTGTACAGCTGAAAGGCTCTGGCAACGCGAATTTCCTTCAAAATGAAGGATCCCCAAGAGTTCTTGTGCTGGAAGATAACCACTCAGAGAAGGTGAGTGGGTGAGCTCTGAGAGAGAGAGATCGGCCCTTGCAGTCAGGTATTTTGAGTACTGAGCCTTGTTTCCTTTGATAGCTGCCCACTGATCTTCAGTCTTGAACTCAGTGCCCTCAAAGATTTTGGATTTGAAAGCTTGAGATATCTGAGTAAAAGGAAGAACAATGTCCAGGTGTTCGGAGAGGTTGAGAAAAGGAATACCATAAATGGTAGAAAGAATGCATTTCTGGAGGTATTCTTTGTAGATAGGTCTTCTCTTAGGATCAAGGGTAAGAGAGTACCATAAAGGAGGGTAGAGAGAAGCAGAAGGAGTGCTTAGAGAGGAAGAGGTTTTCTCTTTTTCAAGACAGGACTAGGAGGGTCAGTCCTGTGAATGTGAGAGGCTGTGGAAAGAATGGTGAGGAGAGTGTTCCTTTCAAAATGGTCTGGAACATTGGTGTCAAAAATACCAAGAGGCAGAGGTTTCACTGGAGGAAAGATAACAGAATTAGGAGGAGTAGGAGGATAGAAAAGTGTTTAGGATTAAAGGAAGAGTTGGTTGAGGATGAGATGTTTGGATTTTAATAGGTGAAGGTTGAGAAGTTAATGAGGATGAAGCTGAGATGAGAGCTGGAGTAGGTGAGAAGGAGGGTTGAGAGGAAGTAGAGGATGAGGAAGGTTGGGTGCGAGGCATGGGATGTTTTATGGTTGGTGGAGCAGGAGGTGCAGTAGGAGGAGATGAAGGTGTGGAGAAGGTTGGAGTGGCAAGAGATGAAGTATCAGGGGCCTTGGAGACTGACACTGGCTCTTTTCCTTTGGCCTGACTTTCTCTGACTGCAGGAGAGGGTCCTGAAGACCCTGAGGCTGCCACTGGTCCGGGTGACCTTACAACTGATGGCCCTGATGGCCCTGACCCTTGAACTGGCGGCCCTGTTGGCCGAGAGACTTCTGCTGGAGGCCCTGGTGGCCTAGGAACTTCAGCTGGAGGCCCTGGTGGCCTAGGAACTTCAACTGGACTGCTCTGAGTAGGTGCAGGAGGGACACCACTAGACTTTGAAAGATTAGCCAGCAAATTCTTCATATCAGACATTTCTTTATTGAAATACCTCATTGCATTTCTTATTGAGGATACGTCTGAGGAGGTTGAAACTTGATTTGAAACAATTCCTTGTATGCCAGACTGAACTGATGTCAAGATTTCTCCTTGGGCTTTTAACAAGGCCATAACATGCTTCAACTTTACTTTCCTATGGCCCTTCCTTGACCTCCTGTGAACAACTCTTTTCTGCTTACCTGGCTGAGAGACAGGCTCCTCAAGATTTATAGTTGCACTTGGGCCTTCACTAACATCAACCATGGCTGGAGCTGGAGTTTCCTGAGTAGGTGCAGCTTTCTCAGAAAAGGCTTCATTCTCTGGCTTTTCACTCTCAGCATGCTCCCCCTGAATGGGAGCAGGGACTTCAATACTTTCTTGCTCCCCCTGAGCAGGAGCTTCTTCCAAGACAACATCTTCATCAGGTCCACCTGCCTTAGAAGAGACTGAGATGGAGGGAATGGAGTCCAATACTTCTTTTAAAATAGAGGCGACAAGGTGGTGGGCAAGGAATCTGCCACACCAGCTGCACCCTCTTCCAATTGAGCTTCGGATTGGCATCCCACAGCTGACTCAACTGGTTCTTGCTCTGCTGGACTTGCTGCTGCTTGCTCTACTTCTACTGCTTCTGGAATATCTGCAATAACTGCTTCTCCTTCAGCCACAGAGGATTTCGACCAAACTCCTTCTTGCACTGAAAAACCACTTTTCTTCAGGTTTCTGGACCTTATAGACTGGCCCATCTTTTCAGCTACCGCACCTGACAGATCTACTCCAAAGTGCTTGAAAATCTTGGTCAGAAGATGGGCATACGGAAGGGAAACATTCAACTTGCTCTTTGTTTCCCATAACTGAGCATGTGCAAACATCATTCGCTCAATCATCACTGCGGCCAGGTTTATCTCTTTGTTCTGGATTGCCCAGAACATTATGTCCGAATCTGCCCTAGTGCATGAGGAAAAGGTAGCACTACGGGGAACTAAGATTTGGCAGACTATAAAGTGAAGCAATCGGTTGAACGCGGACATCTGATTAATATCAAGCTTCCCATCCTTCAACTTAAATCCTGGACCGATAATCCCGAGACCTTTGACTTCATCATTCACAGAGTGAATGCCACTAAATCCAGAGGTCTTTACTCCAAACAGATCACGCAAAAGCTCATGGGTTATTCTGATTTGGATACCCTTGACAGAGGAAACAAGGGATCCATCTGCTTCTGACTTCAGACAGATGTAGAAGGCTTTTACCAAGTCCGGGTAGCTTACCTCACTGAAGGTGACCACATCCATCCACTGCGATCTTCTTAGAGTATCAACTAGCCTGGCCATGCCACTCTTCTCAAGATTCTGAACATCCACTGCCTTATTTCCGCAAATCTTTGTCTTCACAAAAGTAAATCTTTCTTGCTCCCTTGGGGATAAATACTCAGCACTGTAGCCCCCAACACTTCCGGAGATCAACGGAGCGGCCATGGGTGCAGAGAAGAAAAGATTCTGGAAGGGAGGATGATGGAAGGGACGGAAGTTCTTAAAGGAGTTCTTCGCGGGAAGAGAAGAAGGCTTCGAAAGATGCAGAGAGTCGATCCCAAAATCGTTAGGGCATCAGCTTTGGGTGAACAGATAGAGAATAAAAAAGGGTAAAGGTAGAAGACGAATCGATCTCAAAGCGATTTGGATAAAATAATATTACTTTAATGACAGGAGGAGCGCCAAAAGGCGGCAAAGGTAGAAAGCGACAAAAAGGTTTGACAAGTCAAACAACTTTCTACACAGAAGCGGTCAAAGCATATAGATAACTGAGTTTTGTTTAACTTTAACGGAGAGAGAACTTTTCATTTAATCTGAAAAATTTATATGTCAATAAAATCACAGAAATTCTTTCACAAATTGCACATCCCTAGTTCCCTTCTAAGAGATGTAAATCTCTCTTCAGGTAGGGCTTTTGTGAAGATATCTGCCAATTGACCATTTGTATCTATAAACGAAATTTCTAAATTACCACTAGCTACATGGTCTCGAATAAAATGATATCTTACCTCAATGTGTTTCGTCCTTGAGTGTTGAACTGGATTTTTGGTGAGGTTGATGGCACTAGTATTATCACACAATAGAGGAATTGATTTGATGTGAATGCCGAAATCTTCAAGTTGTTGCTTTATCCAAAGAAGTTGTGTACAGCAACTTCCAGCAGCAACATATTCCGCCTCAGCTGTTGATAGAGCTACTGAATTTTGTTTCTTGGATGTCCATGATATTAAGCATCCTGCAAGAAACTGACAACATCCACTGGTGCTCTTTCTATCTACTTTGCAACCAGCATAATCAGCATCTGAATATCCTATTAGATTTATCTCACAAGATCTAGGATACCAGAGACCTAAATCATGAGTTCTAGCTAAATATCTAAATATTCTTTTTACAGAGATTAAGTGAGACTCTCTAGGGTCTGCCTGATATCTAGCACACATGCATACACTGAACAAAATGTCTGGTCTACTGGCAGTTAAGTAAAGTAATGATCCTATCATACCTCGATAATTCTTTTGATCTACCCTTTTACCTTTTTGATCACTGTCCATTCTGGTTGATGTGCTCATTGGAGTTGATAATGGCTTTGCATCTTCAAATCCAAATTTCTTCAACAGCTCTTTGGTGTACTTTGCTTGACAGATATGAGTGCCATCCTTCCCTTGCTTGATTTGCAATCCAAGGAAGTAGCTTAACTCCCCCATCAAGCTCATTTCGAATTCTCCCTGCATAAGCTTTTCAAAGTACTTGCAAAGAGATTCATCAGTAGATCCAAAATAATATCATCCACATAGATTTGTACAAGAAGTATATGTTTAACCTTAGATTTTATAAATAATGTACTATCTACTTTACCTCTAGTGAAACCATGATTTAATAAGAAATTACTGAGCCTTTCATACCAGGCTCTAGGAGCTTGCTTTAGACCATATAAGCCTTATGTAGTTTAAATACATGATTTGGAAATTCAGAGTCGTCAAAACCTGGAGGTTGTTCAACATAAACTTCCTCCTTGATGAAACCATTTAAAAAGGCTGATTTGACATCCATTTGAAAAAGTTTTAAATCAAGTGCAGATGCATAAGCAAGTAAAATCCTAATGGCCTCAAGTCTAGCTACAGGTGCATAAGTTTCATCGAAATCTATGCCTTCCTCTTGGGAGTAGCCTTGAGCCACCAATCTGGCTTTGTTCCTTAAGATTATTCCAGACTCATCCAGTTTATTTCTGAACACCCATTTGGTGCCAATAACTGAATGATTGGATGGTCTAGGAACAAGTGACCATACTTGGTTTCTCTTGAACTGATTTAGTTCATCTTGCATGGCTAGTATCCAAGATTCATCAGATAAAGCTTCATTGACTGTCTTAGGTTCTACTTGAGAGACAAATGCTAATAGTCGCATGGAATTACATTACCTCTAGTTCTTACCCCTACAGATGGATCACCAATGATGTTTTCAGGAGGGTGATCTTTCTGATGTCTCCATTCCTTTGGAAGATCTTTATGTTGGATTTCTGTTTGCTGCAGTTCTTCCAGAGTTGGATCCTCTTTGTCCTTAATTGAAGTTTTCTTTAATTTTTCGGACAAGACATCTGCATCATCAATGTCACTAATTTCTTCCTTTTTCAAGGAAGGGTTAGATTCATCAAAAATAACATGTACTGATTGTTCAATTAATAAGGAACGTTTATTGAAAACTCTATAACCTTTAGGTTTAGAGGAATACCCATGAAAATGCCTTCATCTGATTTGGCATCCAACTTACCAATGTCCCTTTTTCCATTGTTATGGATGAAGCAAGGACATCCAAATACTCTGAAATGGCTAATCTTTGGCTTCTTTTCTTTGTAGAGTTCATAAGCAGTCTTTTTCAGAATTGGCCTGATCATCACTCTATTTATGATATAACATGCAGTGTTGATAGCTTCGGCCCAGAAATATCTTGGCAGATCATATTCTGATAACATTGATCTTGCCATATCCAAAAGAGTTCTGTTTTTCCTCTCAGCAATTCCATTCTGTTGAGGTGTCCTTGGAGCTGAGAAGTTGTGCTCAATTCCTTGATCATCACAGAACTTCGTAAACTTTTCATTCTGAAACTCACCACCATGATCTGATCGAATAGAGACAATTGAGAATTTCTGATCTTTCTGAACTTTCTTACTGAAGCTGACAAATTTTCAAATGTGTCATCTTTGTGCTCTAAAAGGATACCCAAGTGAATCTTGAATAATCATCAACTATTACAAATCCAAAATTCTTTCCTCCCAAACTGGTAGTCCTCATTGGCCCAAATAAATCCATGTGAAGTAGTTCTAAGGGCTTTGAGGTGGTTACTACAGTCTTTGATTTGAAGGAGCTCTTGGTGTGCTTTCCTCTTGCACAAGGTCTGCAAATGCTATCCAATCTGAAATTTACCTTTGGCAGTCCTTCAACTAGTTTTCTCTTTCTGAGCTTGTTCAGCCCATCCAAGCTGCAGTGGCCCAATCTTCTGTGCCACAACTCAGTTGATTTATCTTTGCTAGCTGCCAAACACACATCTTGATCCTTGAGTTCATCGAGATATAGAACATACAAATTTCTTTCTCTGTAGGCTTCAAATATGACTGCACCATCCTTCAAGATACTGCATTTTGATTCTTGAAACTGAATTTGATGGCCTTTGTCACACAACTGGCTGATGCTGATGAGATTGTGCTTTAACCCTTTGACCAGCATTACATCCTTTATGACTGATTTTCCTTTGATGTTCACAGACCCGCTTCCTATCACAGTCCCTTTTCCATTATCTCCATAGGTGACTGTACCTTCTTCAGCTTGGAGATCAACAAATATCTTCTTGTTGCCTGACATATGCCTTGAGCACCCACTATCCAAATACCATTTGGATGCTCGAGGGTTAACCTGAAATGAGAACATCAAGCTTTAGGTACCCAAATTCTTTTTGGGTCCTGATTGGTTAGTATCATCAACTTTACCTTTTAATATCCATTTTTATGTCTTGTTGGGCATGTCATTTTAATATGTCCTAACTTGTTGCAGTGACTGCAGCAGGATAACTTAGTTACTTTTTCTATGTATTTGAAATCAGCTTTGTATGCTACATCTTGTTCGGGTACAAATTTCGGTGTTGGATATGTTTTAGGGTATATTATGGTTTCTTCATTGATCTCCTAATCCTTTTCTTTTTACCCGATCTCCTAGCACCTTTTAATTAAAGAGTTTTTACCATTGGTAAATTTTTCTAGGGTGCTTGCTAGTGTATTGTTTTCTTCATTTAATTCATTTACAGTTTTTCTTAAATCATCTGAGTTTTCCTGTTTTTCTAGGTCAGTGATTTTTCTGTTCTTGTCTTTTAAGTTTTCACATAATAGTTCATTTCTTCTCTTAAGCTCAACTATTTGTTTTTCTAGTTCTTCGTTTTCAGATTTTAAATCTGAGTTGGTATTTTCGAGACATGTGATATTTTTCTTGCTTAGCTTAAGTAGTTTACACACTTCTTTATACTTATCGTAGAGTTCATTAAATGCACTTTCCAAATTATCCGAATCTGAGTCATTACAGGAATCGAAAGAAGAATCAGATGTTACCTTATCCTCGGTATTGCCATGAGAGCCAAGTTGGCTTCTTCACCTTCACTGCTCGAGCTTGACTCACTATCTGAGTCGCTGCTGTTGTCCCATGCAGCTGCCATGGCTTTCTTTTTGAATCTTCTGAACTTCTTGGAGCTGTCCTTCTTCTTGTGATCATTTTTCTTTAACATTGGACAGTCTGCCTTGATATGTCCAGGTTTCTTGCATTCATAGCAAAGTGGCTCATTCCTCTTCTGATCTTTTCCATCTGGTCTCTTGAGATCTTTGTTTTTCTTGAAGTACCTCCTACCAGACTGGAACTTCTTCTTCTTTGCCAAGATTCTCTGCAATCTTCTTGAGAGCATGGCTTCTTCATCATCACTATCTTTGCTATCTTCACTGTTATCTAAGGATTCTTCTGATGAGTCCCCATTAGCTTTAAGCGCATTTGACTGCTTCTTTCTACTGGAGGATTCTCCTAGTCTTTCCATGTTTATTTCATGGGCCATGAGAGACCCAATGAGTTTTTCTACTGACATTCTCTTAAGATCATTAGCTTCTTCGATAGCTGTGACCTTTGCCGTCCATGAAGATGGCAGGGATCTGAGAATCTTCCTTACCATATCTGCATTTTCATATGACTTTCCTAGACTTGCTAGGCCATTAGTAATGTCAGTAAATCTACTAAACATTTGGGTAATAGACTCACCTGTTTGCATTTGAAATCTTTCATACTGAGTGACAAGAATGTCAATTCTTGTCTCCTTTACTTTGTCTGTACCTTCATATGTGATCTTTAACTTTTCCCACATTTCCATGGAGGATTTGCATGCTGAAACTCTGTTGAACTCTTTCTTGCTTAGAGCACAACATAGAATGCTCTTAGCTTTACAGTTCAAGAGATTTTCTTTCTATCTTCATCTGTCCATTGTGCTTTCTCATTTGTGACGACCAGATCACCTTCTTCCACTATTGACCAGATTTGATAATCGTGGCCTTGTAGAAAGTATTCCATCCTGGTCTTCCAATACGTATAATCTTCACCATCGAACAAAGGAGGTCTGTTGACAGACTGACCTTCGAAGTGACTTTGGGCTGCCATTGATCTTTGCTCTTCAGATCGTTGGATCTTCTTCTTTGTCGAAGAGACGGGCTCTGATACCACTTGTTGCCCAGCTAGCTAGCCCAGAGGGGGGGGTGAATGGGTTAACAAGACTTCGATCTTTGATTAAAACCTGTTTACTGAAAAGATTGCACAACTTAATAACAAGGTTAGAGTTAGAGCAAACAAGACAACAATCACACAAAACACATCCACAAGACACAAGGATTTTTATCCTGGTTCGGAACTCCTCTCCACAGGAGACCTACGTCCAGTCCCTGAGCAATACCTCAGGATTTTACTACCAAGGGTACAATCCCCCTTAAGGATCCTTACACCCAGCCTCACTGGTCTTCCTTCAGCCTGAAGGGTACAACAACTACCCTGGATACCACCAGGTCTTCCTTCGTCCAGAAGGGTACAACAACACCCTGGATACCACCAGGTCTTCCTCGTCCAGAAGGGTACAACAACTACCTGGATACCACCAGTTCTTCCAGAAGGGTACAACAACCACCCTGGATACCACCAGGTCTTCCTTCGTCCAGAAGGGTACAACAACCACCCTGGATACCACCAGGTCTTCCTTCGAAACACAATCTAATAAAGGAGTGTGGAAACAGGCTTCAGACTCTAGCTTGATCAGCTACACACTGAAGCTCCTAAGCCCCCGAGAGAGAGAGAGATTTAACAAGGTTTTTCTCTCCAAGGACCACACAGGCTCTTACAAAAGAGAAGATTCCTTTTGAGCACAGAGAGCTAAGAGCTTAGAACCAGGTTTGGAGTGGAGGCTTCGCTCTTCTTCAAAGTTCTAAAGATTGTGAGAGATGGATTTCTTTCTTCTTCTGAAATCAAGCGATGTTGCTCTATCTTCTTTTCGTCTTGAGTCTTCTATTTAAACTGCTGATTCAAATTCGAACGTTGATGTGTCCGTTGTCTCTTATCCTTGTGTACGTTAGACTGGTCACTGAGGAAGCTTCTGATCGTCAGTCTTTTATCCTGGTGTACACGCCAAAGAGATGACATAGAACTTTGTATCTTGTGTCCAACGTTGTCCAGATGAGTCTTGTCAGATATCTGTAAGCATATCATCAATAAATAGAAGACAGCTAGGACTGCTGTCTATTGTTAGTTGAGAGGGAACAGATATTGCAGTATATAGCAAAGCTCCTTTCTGTCCCAAAAGTACGTAGACAGAGTAGCATAGAAATGGAAGATATTGTCTGCATGCATGGGAGATACGATCGGAGAGCATTTAATGCATAGCAGTCAACGTACAAGATATGACTTGACTTTTCAACGCTATTAAAAAGCATTATACTAATGCATCAAGAAATTCGATAAAAAGAATCTTGCTGACTTCATAACTTATGAAATCGTTATGAATTATAGCAAGTCGTTATGAACTGTAAAGAAATCGTTGTGATAACTTATGAAGCCGTTACAACAGGCAAGTCGTTGCGAGTTCTAAAGAAATCGTTGCAAGAAATCGTTATGACTAATAAAGAAATCGTTACGCGAAATCGTTATGACTATCGAGTTGTAAAGAAATCGTTACACGAAATCGTTATGACTATCGAGTTGTAAAGAAATCGTTACACGAAATCGTTATGACTATCGAGTTGTAAAGAAATCGTTATGACTATCAAGTTGTAAAGAAATCGTTACAAGAAATCGTTATGAATTCTAAAGAAATCGTTATGACTATAGAGTTGTTAAGAAATCGTTACACGAATCGTTATGACTATCGAGTTGTTGCGAGTTCTAAAGAAATCGTTACGAGGTCTAAAGAAATCGTTACGGCTAGAAAGTCGTTGCGAGTTCTAAAGAAATCGTTACGAGGTCTAAAGAAGTCGTTACGGCTAGAGAGTCATTGCGAGTTCTAAAGAAATCGTTACGAGGTCTAAAGAAGTCGTTACGGCTAGAGAGTCGTTGCGAGTTCTAAAGAAATCGTTACGAGGTCTAAAGAAGTCGTTACGGCTAGAGAGTCGTTGCGAGTTCTAAAGAAATCGTTACGAGGTCTAAAGAAGTCGTTACGGCTAGAGAGTCGTTACGAGTTCTAAAGAAATCGTTATGAGGTCTAAAGAAGTCGTTATGGTAACGATTTGAGTGTTCCGGTCAAAGAGGAAGTCGTTCTGCTTATCAAAGAAGTCGTTACAGGGACTTGGATAGAAATGATGGGACTTACCAGATTGTCTTGATCTTTCATTTTTCTTTTGCTTCCTGTTCTCAAGGCTCAAGAAATCCATTAGTGTTATTTTGTTAATCATCAAAATTAATATATAAATAAATGGAAATATTTATTATGGGGACAGTTTGGTCATCACATCCGAATGTCCTGAAATGACTGATCTTCGACTTCTTTCCCTTGTACAGTTCATATGTTGTTTTCTTCAAGATAGGCCTGATCATCACTCTGTTGATAATGTAACATGCAGTGTTGATTGTTTCAGCCCAAAAATACCTTGGCAAATCATATTCTGATAACATTGTCCTTGCCATATCCAACAGGGTTCTGTTCTTCCTCTCAACAACTCCATTTTGCTGTGTGTCCTTGGTGCTGAGAAATTGTGCTCTATCCCTTGGTCATCATAGAACTTGACAAATTTCTCATTTTGGAATTCTCCTCCATGATCTGACCAGATTCCAACAATGCTGAACTTTTGTCTTTCTGTACCTTCTTGCTGAAGCTTACAAAATTGTCAAATGTATCATCTTTGTGCTCCAAGAAGGATACCCAGGTGAATCTAGAGTAATCGTCTACAATGACAAATCCAAAATTCTTTCCTCCAAGACTTGTGGTTCTCATTGGCCCAAATAAGTCCATATGAAGGAGTTCTAAGGGTTTAGAGATTGTTACCACAGTTTTTGACTTGAAGGATGACTTGGTGTGCTTTCCTTTTGCACATGGTCCGCAGACACCATCCAACCTTGTATAGACTTTAGGTAGACCTTCCACCAAACTTCTCTTGATCAATTTTCTCATGCCATCAAGACTGCAATGACCTAGTCTTTGGTGCCACAGTTCTGTTGACTGCTCTTTATTTGCTGCCAAACAAATGTCCTGATCTTTTAGTTCTTCTATATAAAGCACGTACATGTTCTTTTCTCTGTTGGCTTCAAAGATGATTGCACCATCCTTCATAATGCTGCACTTTGACTCTTGAAAATCTGATTTGATGTCCTTTGTCGCACAGTTGGCTGATACTGATGAGGTTGTGCTTCAATCCCTTGACGCATAGAACTTCTTCAATGACTGTCTTGTCTTTGCTGCCTACTGAACCACTGCCTATTACAGTCCCTTTTCCATTATCTCCATAGGTGACTGTACCTTCTTCAGCTTCTAAATGGAAAAATAGCTTTCTGTTCCCTGACATGTGCCTTGAGCAACCGCTGTCTAAATACCATTTGGATGCTCGAAGGTTTCTCTGCATTAAAAACATTAAGCTTTAGGTACCCAAGTTCTTTTGGGTCCTGGTTGGTTAGTGTCATCATTTTTCTTTTGATTACCCATATTTTATGTTTAGTAGGACATGATACTTTAATATGACCTAGCTTATTGCAATGACTACCGCAAGACATCTTAGTTACTTTTTCAGTTGGTATGTATTTAAGATTTGCTTTGTATGCTGTGTCTTGTTTAGGTACAAATTTAGGTGTAGGATGTATTTTAGGATAAACTTTAGTTTCTTCGTTATCGGGGGGAGGTGTATAACCTAATCCATGTTTCTTTTTACCTGACCGTCTAGCACCTTTCAATATTAATCTAGTTTTACCGTTTGTAAATTTTCTAGAGTGCTTGATAATTGTCATTTTTGTGGTTAATGTGTTGACTTCTTGTTTTAAATTATTTACTGTTTCTTGATTTTCCAAATTTTCTAATTGTTCATTTTTATTTTTCAAGTCGTCACATAGTAATTCATTTCTCCTTTTTAGTTCATTAATTTGTTTTTCCATTTGCTCATTTTCAGATTTTAAATCTGAATTAGTATTTTCTAGGCATGCAATGTTTTTCATGCTTGCTTTTAGTAATTTAGATACTTCTCTATACTTACAATATAGTTCATTGAAGGCTTCTTCTTAGTTATCTGAATCAGAATCATTACAAGAAGAAAAGGATGAGTCTGAAGTTACCTTATCTTCTGTGTTGGCCATGAAGCCAAGTTGGCTTCTTCTTTTTCTTCATTGCTTGAGCTCGACTCACTGTCTGAGTCACTACTGTTGTCCTAAGCCGCTGCCATAGCTTTCTTCTTGAATCGTCTTAGTTTTCTTGAACTTTCCTTCTTTCTGTATTTAGATTTCTTGAGCTTTGGACACTCTGCCTTGATATGTCCAGGCTTCTTACATTCATAGCAAATTGGATCACTTTTCTTGATGTCCTTTGCTTCAGTTTTCTTGAAATCTTTGCCCTTTTTGAAGTAACGTCTTCCAAATTGATATTTTTTCATCTTGGCTAAGATGCGTTGTAGTCTTCTTGATAACAAGCTTCTTCATCTCACTGTTTTCACTACTGTCTTCATTCTCAGATTCTTCCTCAGATCTATCTTCTGCTGCTTTGAGGGCATTCGTGTGCTTCTTTCTACTTGATGATTCTCCCAATCTTTCCATGTTTATCTCATGGGCCATGAGGGACCCAATGAGCTTTTCCAATGACATTCTTTACAAGTCATTGGCTTCTTCTATAGGTGTTACCTTGGGAGTCCAAGAAGATTGTCACGCCCAACGCGGAATATCGGAGCGCGAAGGCAGTTGCAAGAAAAGGTATAAAGCGTATACTAGACATCAAACCATTGCACACTAAATAATACTAAAGCAAATCTTTCTCATTAATAATTTTCCAAATGTCTAGTTACAACCACTAATATCAGAGCCATTCTAAAGGGCCCAATTACATTGCAACAGAAGGAAATAACTAACTACAACTCTAAGATAACATAATGACTCAAGGGTACTCCTGGCTTCACTCTTGGTCATTCCCTTCCACGTGAGTGTATGTATCATCCTCGGTCTCACCTGAGAACACAACATCAAATAACGTAGGGTGAGCGATAACGCCCAGTAGGACTTAAATCTCAGGCTCAAGCAGGCTTTAAATAATTAACGCATTTAATGGCAGAGTGTCTAGAGATAGCAGGTACAAGAGAGTCAAATATAGTAAGAGATAGCACATCCGGTAACAAGATAGCACAATAGCACGAGATCAAGTATAGTTTCCAAAATAGCACAAGTATCGAATATAGCACGAATAGCAGGATGGCCATAGCATAACTAGCACAAGTATAGTAATAGCACGACGAGTATAGCACTTGTTTGTCATTCTAGACATCGAGAGAGTATAGCACGTTTGTGTTTTGATTGTCATATAGATAGTCGAGATAGATAGCACTTGAGTGTAATGCTAAACACTCTGATCATTTAACTCCCATGGGCACTAGCACTTTCGGGCGCACATCCCAGGACTAGATCGGGCCCTTTATATATTGCCAAGCATTGGTTATATTGTTTATCTTTAGACAATCAGTCAATGGCCAATATAGAGTACCAAGAAATAGATAAGAGCACTAGATGAATAGATGAGATAGTGGAGTGAACGTGAGTAGGTGAGCGAGTAGAGTATAGATGAGAGCTAGTGGTCATTGCACGTAATACGTCGAGTAATCAGGCGATAGTAACAGTTGCACAACACGCGCACTTGGTGTTGGCAGTCAGGTGGAACTCACGACCCTACCACTGGCCTTGTTATGCACAGGTCCAGAGGTCCGGCGTGATTTAAGACGAGAGTGAATCTCTAATAGCCGTTTGGATCATATAGATCCCTAAAGGGTATCATAGGTATTAGGGTACAACCGGCTCGTCGACCATGTGGGAATCCATGATCAGAGGAGACTTACGGAGGCCTTGTGCAAGAGTTCACTAGTCCGGCGAAAGGAATATCCGACGGAGAGTTCACCACAAGCCAAGTAAAGTGTGTATATAAAACATGTGCTCGACGTTCTAGAGGAATTCTAGAACAGTGGAGCGTCGATAGCGGTATTATAAATAATGCAAGAAACGAATACAAGTCCTTAAAATAGGGCAATTAATGTACTTTATTTCAATAAATTACCAGGCACATTATGAGATATTTTCTGCGATACTTCAGCCATAAATGGATGGTTCAAGTGTGTGCAAGTGCAAGAGAAATCATAGATAGAAATAAGTCGTGAACATGTATTTTAAATCATTCAATATAGCACCATTTTTAAGTAGGGTTTTTACTGGGGGTATAACGGTAAGAAGGCGTAAGGATTATTTAGAAAGTGACAAAATATTTTTCATGGGTTTTTATCAAAAAAAAAACTGAGAAGGCGACATAGGTCAATGGGCATTGCGACAGGGGCCAGGCAGAACGTGACAGGGTCCTTTACGGGTTGCGACATGGCTGTCTGTTCAGGCGGCCAGAACGCGACGTAAGTACTGTCGCATTCAGAAAGCGACAAGGAAGGCGTCGCGATGGCTTGAGAAAGTGACAAGTAGATGGTCGCAATTAGACCCAGAAGGCGACATATTGGCCTGTCGCAATCTAGTTGTCTGCACCTGGCCCTGACAGGATTCAGACCAGGCTTTGGATTGTGGCCAACTTGAAATCGAATGATACAGGGTGCTTTGAAAAATCATAACTAATTGTATAGTGAACGAAAAATCATGAAACTAGTAGCAAATTAAGCTAGACATGTAAGGGTACTTCCAATAAATAGGGATTCGAGAGAGAACATGGTTTGAACATGGTTTGAGCATGAACACAACGAGTAACACAGAACATGACATAGAGAGCAAGACTGATTTAATTCGAGCAACATGCTCAAGGATATTTAGGCTTTTTAGGGGCAAATGATCCCTAACAACATGAAGTATCTACAGTAAAACTTTCGTAGCATGGGATCAAGTATACATAGAGATTTGAATTAAACATGACACCTCGGGGTTATCATGTTTGCAGTTCTTCAAAAATTAAGAACAAAAGATAGGATGGATGGAAAAATATGAAACTTGGGGGTTTCGTTCAAGAGGGTAGGAAGAACCTGCAGAAAAAGTTTCATGGTTTATGCTTGTGAGAATGCCTACCTTGACTTGATTTGTCTTCTAGGGCTAGAACTTGAAGAACAAGGGAAGAAGCTTCAATCTCTTCTTCTCTCCATGAAATCCTCTCCTCCTTAGCCTCCTCTCCATGTCCAGCAACTCTTGGCAACGAGCTAGGGTTGCCCAAGGGAGTTTAGGAGGTGTATTTATGCAAGTATGTATTTCTATTCCTACTACTACTCTAATTCCTCTTAAATTACGAAATTTCCTTACTCTAACCTTCTTTCCTTGCTTTCCAATCTCTATTTAGATTTGGAAAAGATCCAAATTCGTGCTAACCCGTATGGGGTAGGTTTAGGAATCCAATTCCAACTCTAATTTCCTATTTAATGCATTAAGTTCCCCTTTTCTATTTAGGTAATATTTAGTTACGAATTTAGGGTATTTTCCTATTATTCTCACTTTGTAAATTCATATTTTTGACCCAATAAATTCTATAAGATCCAATAAGCAAAGCCTATTACTCTTTTCCATTTAATGAGTTTTATTTAATGCTCTATT
Source organism: Colocasia esculenta (assembly GCA_014218235.1). Lineage (NCBI taxonomy): Eukaryota > Viridiplantae > Streptophyta > Magnoliopsida > Alismatales > Araceae > Colocasia > Colocasia esculenta. The sequence continues at coordinate 20,171,798 of CM024760.1, read as the reverse complement.
CAAATATTCATTTAGCTAGGTTTTAAATTCTTTATTTAAATTTTTATTTTTCGCAAAAATTCAGGTTGCTACAAAGATGGTAGAGATCTAAGGATTTTCCTTACCATGTCTCCCATCTCATAGCTTTTTCCTAATCCTGCTAACCCGTTGGTGATGTCTGTAAATCTGCTGAACATCTGTGTAATGGTTTCTCCTGACTGCATCTGGAACCTCACGTACTGTGTCACCAGAATGTCTATTCTGGTTCCTTTACTTTGTCAGTACCTTCGTATGTGATTCTTAGCTTCTCCCACATCTCCATTGCTGATTTGCAGACTGAAACTCGGTTAAATTCGTTCTTGCTAAGTGTACAACATAATATGCTCTTAGCTTTGTAGTTGAGAGAAATCTTCTTTCTATCATCTTCTGTCCATTTGTCCTTCTCGTTAGTGACTAGAAGGTCTCCTTCTTCTTCAATTGACCAGATTTGAAAGTCGAAACCTTGTAGGAAGTACCCATTCTTGTTTTCCAAAAGGTGTAATCTTCTCCATCGAACAACGGTGGCCTGTTGACTGACTGACCTTCGGAGTGACCTTGGGCTGCCATTTGATCTTTTCTCTTCAGATCGTTGGATTTTCTTCTTTGTCGAAGAGACTCGCTCTGATACCACTTGTTGCCCAGCTAGCAAGCCCAGGGGGGGGGGTGAATGGGATTCTTAAAATTATTAAGAACCTAAAAATCTATTCACAAAAACAGTCACACAAAACACCCTTCGATAGTTGTTAGTGTTAGTAAAGGTAAACACAAACACACAAAGGCAATCACACTACACAAGGATTTATCCTAGTTCAGATCCCTCTCCTTAGGAGTCCTATGTCCAATCCCTGAGCAATACCTCAGGTTTTCACTACCCAAGGGTACAGTCCCCCTTATGGACCCTTACACACCTAGTCGCAGCTGGTCTTCTCTTCACAACCCGAAGAGGAATTAAAACATCATGGATACCACCAGGTCTTCCTTCAACATGAAGGGAATACACACCCTGGAACCCCTAGGTCTTCCTTCAACACGAAGGGAAGAAAAGAACACAAGAATGTGAAAATGAAAACAAGCCCCTAGATCAAGCTTATACAATGCTAGATCTGAAGCTAAGAACGAGAAAGAAAGGATCTGCAGAATTGATCTCTCTCTCAGTACTAGAGGCTCTCTCAAGGATCTACACTAATCTCAGAGAGCAAAAGCTAGAACAGATGTGAGTGAAAAAACTTGGCTCTTCAGTTTTCTCACAGAAGACTTGAAAATTGTTGAAAGCGTTGTCTCTCTATTCAAGGTTCTTCTTCTGGACCTTCAGTCTTCTTTATATATCTTCTATTTGAAATTTGAACGTTGAAGTGCCCATTGTCTCTAAGATTTTGTTTACGTTAGACTGCATGTCACTGTAGAGCTTCTTGTTCGATAGTCTTTAGCTTTCCATACATGCAACAGTGAAAGGATCTTCTATGATATCCGTTATCTTCCATGTTGTCCAACGTGGTATTGAGGTGCGCTGTCAGAGACCTGCACGCATTAAATGCTAAAACAATAGACAACTAGGTGTCTCTTGTTGTCAGTCAACGTTAGAATGATCTTATAAAAATAGAAGTTCCATTCTGTTCTTTCTAAAAAATATGTTTACAGAATAACCACAAAAATTGAAGATATCATTTCCATGCAGTGCAGTGATATGTTCAGTCGTAATAAATACATGGTTGTCAGAAAGATATACGTGAAGTCTTTGACTTTTCAACATACTAAAAAATGAGTTAAAATATCAAATCGTTATAGTCCATGAAATCGTTACATGCATGACTTATGAAATCATTATGCAAATGAGTTGATAACCATGTAAATCATTGTGCACTTATAAGCAAACCGATGCACATACAAATCATTATATTGACAAATCGTTATGATTCCATAAGCAAATCGTTATGAGCAAGTTGTCAGAGACAAAACGATGTGAGCAAATCGTTGTTTGCTGTATCGAATCGTTACGGCGACTAAGTCGTTATGTAACTAAGCGAATCGTTACAGTGACAGAGTCATTGTGTAACTTATCGAATCGTTACAAGGATCAAATCTTTATGACGGTATGGCAAATCGTTGTTTCACTTAAGAAATGGATGTGAGAGCAAATCATTGTTCTCACTTAAGAAATCGATGTGAGAGCAAATCGTTGTTCTCACTTAAGAAATCGTGTGAGAGCAAATCGTTGTTCTCACTTAAGAAATCGATGTGAGAGCAAATCGTTGTTCTCACTTAAGAAATTGATGAGAGGCAAATCGTTGTTCTCACTTAAGAATCGATGTGAGAGCAAATCGTTGTTCTCACTTAAGAAATCGATGTGAGAGCAAATCGTTGTTCTCACTTAAGAAATTGTTGTGAGATCAAATCGTTGTTCTCACTTAAGAAATCGATGAGAGAGCAAATCGTTGTGAGGTCGATGCGATCACTTAGCGAATCGTTATGGAAGCAAATCGTTATACTTTCTCGAAATCGACCAGACACTTATGAAATCGTTATGATACCAGAACGATAGAACATATAATGAATCCTTATGTGTATGAAATCATATGAATCTATTAAAGTCGATATGATAGAGAGGGAAGTCGTTACAACATGCAAAAAATCGATATGTACTTAGAGAAATTTCATGCTTTGAACTTACATTGCTATAGAGTAAATAATACTTACCCATTTAGCTTGATATTTCTTGTTTCATTTCTTGTACTCAAATCTCATAGAAAATATGTTAGATTAAACTTTATTATAGTTTTTGTTAATCACCAAAATAAATATGTAATTAATTTAAATTACATGGGGATAAATTGATCATCAATAAACCTGTGGAATGGTGACACCCTCAGGTGATAGTAGAGGAATCCCGATACCCTTTCCATGAGAGTTCAGAGCTCCATCAAAACAACGTCCACATAGGATCAGATTGGCTAAGGGACATTAATTTCTCGTCTGGAAATTCTAACGAACAGATGAAATTGTGGAATAGGGTGATGAGCGAGATGTTTTGCTATGACATAGCCTTTGATGGACTTTTGTTGAATGTAGATGATGTCAAACTGGGAGAGAAAGCTTTGCAACGTGCTAGCCTATCAGTGAGAATAGATTTTTCAAGGAGGAATTTGATAGGATTCATGCGGGCGATAAGATGGACCTCATGAGCAAGAAAGTAGTGCTTCAATTTCTGCACTACCCATACAAGAGTGGCACACGTCTTCTCCATTGCCATATACCTTTGCTCGCAGGGGTTTGAGAAGCTTAGACATGCAGTATGCTGCTCTCTTCTTGCCTCTTCATCCACTTGTGCAAGGACAGCTCCTACGGAGTCTTCCAGGACAGATACATAGAGAATAAGAGGTTTGCTTAGAGTCAGCAACCTCAGGACAGGGGGATTAGCCAAATACTCCTTTAGTCCATCAAAAGCCGCCTGACACTTCTCGTCACAATGAAATTCGACTCCCAGCTTGGTGACGTCGTAGAAGGGTCTACACCTTTATGAGTGTTGGGAGACAAACCGGTGAATAAATTGCAACCTCCCGATTAAACCTCGAACTTCCTTCAAATTCTTGGAAGGGGGCATCTCTCTTATTACCTTCGCCTTGTTTGGGATCAATCTCAATACCCCTCTTGCTCACGATGAAACTTAGAAGCTTACCGATGATATACCAATACACACTTCTTGGGGTTCATTTTCAACTGATACTCCATCGATCTTTGCAAGACCTTAGTTAGAACCCCAGATGCTCAGCCATTGTTCTTGATTTTACCACCAGGTCCTCCACATACACCTCAATATAAATGTGAATCATATCATGAAAGATGGCCATCATAGCTCTTTGATAAGTAGCTCCAGCATTCTTAAGTCCAAATGGCATGACCACATCGCAATATGTTCCCCATGCATGACCACATAGCAAATGTTCCCCATGGTGTAGTGAACAAAGTCTTCTCCTGGTCTTCCTCAGGCAACTTAATTTGGTTGTACCCTGAGAAGCCATCCATGAAGGAGAGGGTTTTCATACCCGGCCATATTATCTATAGCACATCGAGGTGAGGCAAAGGGAAATCTCTTTAGGACACGCGGTTTGAGTTTCGGATCCATACAGATTCTGACTCGTCCGTCCTTTTTCATGACCGGGACAATGTTCGCCACCCATTCGGATAAAGTACGACTCTGATAATTTGGCTTGTTGGAGCTTGTTGACCTCATCTTTCATTTTCACAAAGCCTATGTGTGTGGAAATGCCCAACCGCTGCTTAATGGCAATGGACCCTGGCTTACGTGTAAGCGATGTTCAACAAGCCCGGTGTCCAAGCCTGGCATATCCTCATAGCTCCATGCGAACGTGTCCTTGTATTATCTGAG